>WEIT01038117.1:116028-146914 GCA_013389985.1 Dryoscopus gambensis
ATAAGCATTTTAAACTGTCACCCAAGTTACTCAGTGTGGTGCCAGTGTGTACCTTGATGATTTATATGAACATAAAGAATTCTAGCCTCGTTTTCATTATTATACCTGGATATGTGGTTATTTTGGAAGTGAGTTGAGGAGCCATTTGCAGTGTGCACGTATCAATATTTATGTAGGTATACAAAGAAAAGGTTGAAATACAGATAGGAGAATATGCAAGGATTAATTTTTCCTCTCCTTCTAGCCCTTTCAAATTAAGGAAGCATGCTGGTGTTTCGGGTGATTCTGTGATACCAGTTCATTTCGACCACTTTAGTGACTTAATTTAAAAAGGATGAAAGGATGAGTAGTAAGGAAAGATTATAAAAAGAAAAAAATAATAGAATTGGTACAAGCAGTTTGGTCTGTGATCAGCTGTTTGTTACATGCTGATAGAATATAACACTGTGGACAAGAAATAGTCTTGAGTATTTTGCTCATTTAAAGACTTCCTGCAGCTGATTCTTTCTGGAGGAAATACTCTGCCAGCCGCGTCCTTACAGTGTCACCTTTTGAACCCGGGGCTTGTGCCTGGGTGTTCCTTTTGCAGCTCAGGACAGTGATACGTGATATGTGAAATAGTCCACATTTCTGGATTTTACCGCTGTTTAATTGAGTACTATTGGGTTTCTGCACAAATATGTGTGAAACAATTGTTCATTTCTGATCCCAACCCTTTGATTAATCAACTTTCCCTTGGGCAGTTGTGCAGAATTTGCCATGTTGTGCAGCAGCCAAGAATGCATTTAAGATTTTCATTGTTAAGCTCAGTTAAAGTATAAACTCAGATTTTAGTAAATGACTTTTTGAATAAATAAGCATGTAATATTATCCTCTGTGATACCACTTCTTCTTTTTTCTCTTTTTGCGAAATACATCCCTCAACAGAAAGGGCTGCTCAGGCCTTTCATGTTTTTTATAACAATGTAAGACACATTAGAGTAGAACGAAGGGATCTCTCATAGCAAAGGAGCAGACTGACCCTTTGGCCATATAAAGTTTGATCAGGTGCCTGAACTAACACATGGATAGAAATAATGCTGGGTTGGTCTGGCATCTCTGGAGAGCTGGGTAAGAGCACATCAAGGGGTCGGTGAAATGCCTGCTGCAGAAAGAGTTTGCTATCATACAACAGATGCTGGACACCTTTATAGTGTTAGTATAACTGCCATGTATATTATAAATTAATTTTTAAAGGGATTTATGACATTTAGTTGTTATTGAGAAGTAAGAATGTGAGATAGGATTACACAGAATCTCAGAAAAGGGTGTGCAATTAATTTAAAATCCACCGAAACTCCACTAAGACACACAGTTCTGAGTGAAGGATCACATAGCTTGCAGCATGACAGTGCCTCTGTCTTATATCAATTTAATTTAGCATTATTGCATGAGAAAATAATATGTTGATATTTTTTGTCCAATGCCCTTTAATCTCCAACTACATCTTTTTTGTTACCAGTGCCACCTGTAATCTATAATTTTTTTTTTTCCTGATAAAACTGATACTGAATTTAAAAACTATTAGCGATAAATTCTCATGTTGTTGTTAATTGTGTTGTCTAATTAAAGAACCAAATATTGGAGAACTCAAGAACGGCACTATAGTTCTAATCACTTCCATAATTCTTGTCAACTCAGTGCAAACTAAATGATTACTCACAGAAAATATTAGTACAGAGAAAATACAGCGTGGGCAAATGTTATGCTGCCTTCCCTGAAGTATTCAGGTGACCTTATTATCTACCAACATGAAAAACTGATGTCGGGAAAAGAAGGTCATTCATTCAGACATCAAGGAAAAATCAGTCCTTGTCCTTTGCCATAGAGACTTCCGAGTATGTATCAGCTACTCTGGAGAGGAGTCCCACAACTGATTTGCTGTGTGGGATCTGTAGATAAAATCCTAGTAGATTTCCCTTCCTGGGGATATAAATAATTAGGTAGTTACACAGTAAGGTGATAATCAAAGCCATTTTTGCAAAGCACAGGCCATAAATGTGATTTGTCAACAAAACCTATTCAGTTATTAATAGGGAATTTCACATATACATATACTTGTTGGAATATTCTGTAGAGCTGCAGATAGAAAATGAAGCTGTTTATTGATCAGAACTGATTTTTTCCCTGGAGTCCATGCCCTAACTGTAAAGTACAAGTGCTGGCTGCCACACTCTGCTGATCGCAGATTTTTTTGACAGCCAAGACCTGACTCTTCCCTAATCCGTGTAGCTGCATTGTAGGAATTACAAAGCTTATGTGACAGGCCTGTTCTGTATTCCAAGAACTGCAACACACCTGTCATCAGATAGAAGCAAGAATGCCCAAGTCATCACTTTACTTGGGAAGCAGAACAGATGATTGAAATTATTTCTTACTACTAACTAATTCCCCTTTTAGCAGAGATAAGCTGCTTTGTTCAGCTGTAAATGAAACATTAGGGTATTAGCTGTCAAGGCAGAAGTATTGGAGGAGCTAAGATTTTATCAGCAGTAGTAACATTCCGGGCAATAAATTGTTTTGTTGGGCAGAATACTATTCTCCAGAGGTACAGAGAAACAAAGCTCATTAAGGTAAATGCTTAAAGCACTGCAAAAAAGCAAAGACAAAGGCTTATTACCTTTGTTTTGGGGATAGATAAAACATTTGCACTTTTTCATCTCTGTGTAGCAGTGAAGAATTATGTGGTACTGTTATTAAAAAGATGCATTTGTAGGCTTGTAGAATGCTTTCTGAATATATCCAAGGGACAAATACATTCCTGAAATATCAACAGAGAGCTGTAGTAAGTGATGGCTTTTTGGAAATTGTTTTGTTTCCCTCTGGGTAAAATTAGGTATCTGCACATTGTCCTGTACTTAGCATTCATCAGATTAATAGACTTGCATTATTAAATGAATATTTGAAATGGAGAAGCAGAAATGTTGGAGTTGTACTAAATATTTTTACCAGTATACGTACCTAAATTAAAGTCACAAGGGTTTATGGCATGAAGCATTAGTATGGTGGGAGGAGAGGAGCTGGTGATGGTAGGGACTGCAGCTAAAGGAAAATATTTGGAATGTTAGGAAGGAATTACAGCTCTGTAAACCACGGATGGACATAAACTTGCTATCAGAAACAGTTAAATGGGATGCAAGTAAAATAGGTCGAAGGAATCTCTGTTTGTGAGCTAAAAAGCCTACAAGTAGCCAGAGGCAGATACTGTTTTCTATCATAACTTGTTTGAAGTAGCATTTTAGAAAACTGTAAAATAGAAATTTCATACATAACACAAAGAACAAAGATGGGTAGCTGAAAAATTGCATGGAAGATTCTGTTAATAGCTGACATAAATGTCTTCAGAATTTTCCCTATGCAACATCTAGGATTTGAGAACCCTGAAGAGAGCTTTGCAGTCCATCCTGTTACCTACAAAGGAGTCAAGAGAAAATTCTTTAGGAAGAATTGAGTAAAAATTAGAAGACCCCTGACCAAAGAATGTGTTATTTCTTAATGGCTTTCTGTAGACAGGAAATCCTACACAGATAAAAAACCAAAATTCTGAACTCTGCTAGTTGGTTTTCTGTATTATAGAAATATATTTTCTCTTTATATATCTATATATTAACATTATTTATATTAATATTGTCTATTGTATATAGACATAGTGTTGTTTAAATATGGCTGTCACTGGGTCATTGTCCAGTGATGAACAAATCTTCAGAATCAGTTTTCCGTCTCTGTGAAACAGAAATTATCCTATTGGCCCACCAGTATAATCTGCTTGATTTTGAGGGGATAAGTACAATAATGGTCAGCTTTGTTATTGGGTAAGACTGAAATGATTTAAGCTTTTGTTTCTTCATTTGGAGTAATTGTACTCATCTGACAAAATATTAAGGTTTGGCAAGGGAGGATTTAGCGATGCTTTAATTTACTATCTCATACTGTTAGTTAGAAAGAATAGTAATACTTTATACAGGTGCTTTATATGCACCCCCCACCAACTGTAAAAGAAGATAAAATTGATTTTAAAATTCACGTTTAATCTGAAGAGTTTCCATTTTACGAACATGACTCTCCTGCATGCCGGCATGTCCCTTGTTCAGTCCCATTTGCACCGCGGTGACCTGGAGCAGCAGGAACCTTTAGGCTGTTGTTTTACTCAGGTACTGCAGGGAATCCACCCCAGCCCGCCTGGGTTGCAGCCCTCACTGAAGGGCTGCTTTCTGATCTGAAAGTGCTGCCACGGCAGAACTCTTGTACACTTGCTGAAGTTGAATGGGAACATGGGAAGTTCCAAAGGTAAACGCAGAAGACCAAAATATCAGACTTTCTTGCTTCTAGTAAAAGCTCTACTCTGCTTTCTTTATCTTTGGGGAAATCTGTTTTCTTAGGTATCTCAGGACATGAATGCCAGGTTTTACACACAAAGGCTTTATTTTAGATGATGCATCCTTCAGAACAACCAATCAATCTGCAACAAGTTAAGTAATCTTTGCAAATGTTGATTTCACCCTATACTTTTTTCCTTTACTTGCAAAACAGGATTAATAGAGAGAATGTACTGTGTAAGTGTAGTAAATCATTTCTGGTTTTATTAAAATAAGACTGAAATATTTTGCAGTATGGACTCATCCCCAGGGTACTCTCTCACAGTTACATGTAAGCTAAAAACCTCCAAATTTTCAACTACCATGATCAGTAAATGAATAAGAACTGGACTTTGATCTTCTAAGATGCATGGATTGGCTTTGAGGTGCTACTGATCATAACCCTCCGCTGTGAGTTTATCCGAGCCGAGCTGTGGTAAACATCCCAAGTGTTAATGGGAGAGCACCTTGGAGAATCCTTAGGGATCAAATCCAGTCATTTGCATTAGTTTAGCAAGTTGATATTTTTAGATTTTATAACTCATTTTTCCTAGGCAACTGGTTTTGCAGAGTTCTATACCAGTATTGAAACAGGCTGTTGGGAAGATGAGTTCACAGAGCTCTGGTGAAGAGGCCAATCATGAGCTAATTACTTGAAGTACTTTAAGTAATTTGCGTATGGAGGATATCAGTTATGGTTACATTTTAACAAAAAGATCAACCTAGACAATAACCATAGTCTTGAGCCCAAAAGATAAGGTGGAAAGGTCTACTCTAATTTTTACCAGGTATTCTAAAGTAATTTTAGTCATGCTTTCATCTTGTTTCAAAGCATAAATTTGGTTTTAAATACATGCTTATTTTGGAATAATGATGGGCAATTACTGAAATATTGAGACACCTGGAATAATTTGTGTATTTATAAGTGGCATGTTTTTATCTGACATCTAGTTAAGCTTTGGGTGCGTTACTGCCATGAATCATAAGGAAAAAGAAAAAATAACCCCTAATAATAATCATCATCATCAGTTGAAATATTTCTTTGGTCTTGTCTACTTTAGGACCTCATGGAGCAGCTTGAAAGTGGATAGGGCTCTGAAAAAATACCAAAGTTTGTGTTTGTTGTTAAAGTGGAAGGGAAAAGTTTTCTGCGCTGCATCAGAAATGTCAGCCTAACAGGGTACAAGGTGCTGATCTGAGAGAAACTTCACCAGGCTCACTTTGTACTGACAGGTCTAACCCAAATCCAGCCTTCTCTTACTGTGTCACTCTGGCTTTATGCAAGATCAGGGATTTCTGTCTTCTCTCAGCTTTAAAGCCAGCACAAACCCCTCTGATCCATGTGTTTATTGGATAGAACAATGACTATGGCTAATTTGCAAAGATTTGTACTGCAGGTAATCCAACCACTTAGCTCAGCTCGAATGCACGTGGTTAAAGAAAAATGTGTCTTTTGGACCTTTGTGAAATGAGAATCAGAAACATAAGAAGCCAAACGTATCTCATATACAGATCTATGCTGGCCACATAGCAATGTCTTTAATTTGCAGTTTCTGTAGCTGTGCTGGTTTTTGACATTGATCAGAATCAATTAAAAGTAATGTGAGTGCAGCACAGAGTTTTGGCACTTGACTGTGCTGGAAAGGGTTGTGGTACAAGACTAGAATTTTCTGTTTAGGACATCAGTGCAGTTGTCTCTTGTTTCAGCAGCTAGAAACAGAGAGATGAAAGTTAGGAAAATTATACACTTGTCAGAAAACTCCTGGAAGTGGCAGGGACTTTCATGGTCTCTACAACAGTCAGTGAGCAGTTTATGCTGCACTTTGTAAAACTGCTTACTGCAATATTTACTGGCAAAATGTTCAGTGTTTTATACTCACTCACCCCCGTGTTTTCACCTGTATAAATTTACTTTTTCATGTCAACCCTTTGCCTTACCTGCCTGGGTTTGTGTCTCATGGCAGCAGCGATTACTCAAGAAAGCAGGAATGGTGCTTAGCTGAGAAATCCTACTTTGGCTGCTGCTGGGCCCAGGAATTGCACATTGTTCCTGGACCTTGCAGGATTGATACTCTGCAGTGTAACCCACTGGCTGACTTTCCAAACCTTGAAAGGATTTTTCCACGTCCTCTCCAGTCCTCTGTGTTCTTTACTCATTTGGATTCTTTGCGTGATTTTTATTTCAATGAAAAACTCTTCATTTTTCCTGTGTCAGTGTTTTTTTTTTTTTTTCATTTGTCCTGTGGTTTAGTCTCCTCACTTGGCTAGCCAGGAGAGAGAATAATGGAGGGGTAGTACTGAAAAAACTGTGATGTTATTCTCTTCGTACGGCTTCTGGATAAATCCCTGAATTACTGTACTGAAGTTGCTTGAAATTTTACAGTCTTTGCTGACAGGAAAACTAGGACAATCTATCAGCGGTGCACAGTGGATGGGCCACATTCCTCAAATAATCCAGTCAATTAAAAATTGATTTTTGTTCTAGGCAGCATGGTGGTAATGTAGTGGGGAGACAGTGTATGCATTACCAACAGAGCTCACATCAGTTAAGTGATATTTAGGTGATCTTCTGTCATGGGAGAAAGCAGTGCAGTTGATGATCTTTGCTACTGAAGAAGCTAAATTGAAGTGTCAGATACCAGAATTGCATTTTATTTCTAATATGTTGGCCTGCCAGCCCGGGAGAAGCTATGTGTAGTCTGTGAATAAAAAGGGACAAAAGTGCTAAATCTAGCAGAAACGGAATGGTTTGGGGAAGATACTATAACATGGCTTTTAGAGCCTTCAAGTAAATGCATTTAACGGAATTGTATCTCGTACTTCAGTTGCTGGACCTTTTCCTGGCAGCAGCTCTAAAGTAAATGAAAGATATGCATGATTTAAATTGCAACAGTTTTGTTTATTAAAAACAAAAAACAACACCCTTGAAGTAGTTGAAGTGAGAACAAAAAAAACCCCAAATCTATTAACTGAAATATGTATTTCCCTCAGATATGCACAATCCTGAGCTGCAGAATTTAAAGTGGTATCTTTCTAATATCAGAAGTGTGGAAATGTGCAGTCGTGCAGATCGGGCTCTCTCTTCAGCACACACTGTGGGTCTGCAGTATGAGACACACACCATTCCAGCTCACAAAGCTGAAGTCAGTCTGGTCTTGCCTCGAGTCATTAAAGCATCTGTTGCTGAGGACAGCTTTGCAAATTTTCCAACAGAATAGGAAACATGCAGAAAGTTACTTCAGGTTCTTCGTAACCACAGGATGCTGAAGTCACATCTGCTCTTGGTTACAAAACATCACAACCTGGCATTACAACCTAAGGCGTGATGTAGATTTGTTTTTTTTCATGATACAGGTTTTTCCCTTCCGTTTCTTTCAAAAGCAGTTGCAGGATGTCCTGGTACATCTGTGCTTCACCTAAAAGGTGGCTGCATTTCCATGGCAGATTAATGATCCCTATACTCTTCTCCAGACGTCTTGAAGTTCAGTTTGTTAATTACTGCTAAGTGCTTTATTGTGCTCAGGTGAAAGGCATTGGAGAAATTGTAAGCAGTCTTGTTTAAAGTTAAGATCCTGATTTTTAAATGGATAGTGATACTTCTATGCTTAATTGCATAAACTAAACTGTGTCACAGTGATATTTTAGTAGCATACTGATGTACAGCTCATCTTGGCTTAGCTTTCAACCTGTACTATTACCTGTGTTTGTAAAATGCATGTATCAGAGGCAGGATGGAATGGTGTGCACTGATCTGCGAGGTATTTCCCATCTATGAAGTAATCCCACACTCTGTTTCTGAACATTGCTTGACAAAAATTTTTGACATCTCAAAGCCAATTTGCAAAGGAGATAGTACATTTCCAAACATAAGAATCCAGAATTGTATGCAATAGAAGAGATTGGTACCAAAAAAAAAAGTTGGCCATCTCTACAGTTCCTTCTTAGCATATTTTGTTTTAACCTAATTTTAATTAGTCTCACCTGTGTCAGATTTCTTCATTAATTTATTACTAGGCTATATAAAGAGAAAATAAATCACAAATGCTCTTTAAATGTTATTCGTAGGGTAAAATGCTGCTGCCTTTTAGTGCTTTGATAGGCGAAAAAAGATAAAGAAAAACAAGAAATGTTGTTCTGGGCCTCAGAACTCTTCAGCATGATTTGAATACAAGTGGCTGACTGCGATAAGTACGTTGGGCTCCCTTCTGTTAATTACAGAATTTCTAACGAGACTAATTTGACAGCCCCTGTGTCATATTATGCTGAATACTTCCTATACCATCGCTTGGAGGAGAAGCCTCCTCACCACCATATAAATAGTTTTTGATAGATTATCATTTCAGAAGGTCTGTGCCACATGCTTGTTCTCTGTTCAGTTGAAATGACTTCTGTCTGTTAATGACTAAATGGACAATATTTTCCCAGACACTGACAGAGGTAGTGCAAAATGGGGTCAGACACTTTCTCTAAAACATCTTTTTAAATCATGTGCCTTATTGCATTGTATTTTTTTGTGTAGAGATGTCAGTTTCCTCAATTTGTTGCTGCGAGTGACAGTTATCTTATTGTAAACATGAAATCTTCTATTTTCTCTGGGTTGCGTTAAGTAGATGGTGTTTTTAGACTTTATTTTCTGTCCTTTTTTCCTTATAATAATGCAAAACAAGCTGACTACTAATCTCATGATCAAAGCTAGATATTGTAGTTATGGTAATATGGAATTTGATATTGTAAAAATACCCACTGATGTTTTGTGACACCCAAGAAACTGTTTCCTCTTCGCTTGAAGTTTGCATTTTACGAACAGTTTAAGTAACTTATTCAGGAGTATTTAGACAAAAGGTCCAAGAGTTGCCGTAACTTTTCTTTTACAATATTATTGTAGTTTTATCCAAATTCCACCAGGTGTTGCCAAAGAACATAGAGCCAAGGCAAAGTTTACAGCTGAATTGGAAGTTGCTCAGAACAAGTGTGTACATTTTCATGAACACAGCCATTAAAACCCTTTTCTGAAGCAGGAGCACTTTCCCTACAGATTTAAGAACATTCCTCTTTTCTTTGTAACTAATCATCAGGAATCAAACAATTT
The DNA here is from genome assembly GCA_013389985.1 of Dryoscopus gambensis. Lineage (NCBI taxonomy): Eukaryota > Metazoa > Chordata > Aves > Passeriformes > Malaconotidae > Dryoscopus > Dryoscopus gambensis. Next base: position 125,512 of record WEIT01038117.1, read on the forward strand.
GGTACAGAGTTGCATTGTTTATGTGGGTATCACGTTCCTGAAATTCATTTTTTCTTCTGAAAGGAAGATATTCACTCACAGGCTATAGGTGAATAATATGCTGGTTTAACCATTAGTTACAGACTTCGGTAAATATTCTACTATGTTGCTGTCTTAATTTTGGGTGATGGGGTATCTTTTTAGTGAGATGTTCAAATTACTAACATTTAGCGTATTTGTTGAGTATGGGATTTTTTCATTCCAATAAGCAAAGTTGCTATGGACACTTTATTCCTACTACCTTTGGTAAAGACGTTCCTTTCCTTTGTTTGCTTTTTGTCTTGCTGAGTCAGGAGTTTTGCAGATCACAAATCAGTTCTGTTTCAGGGTTTGTCTCATTCTGGGAAGAAAATGTGCTTCCAAAAGCCAAGGTTTGCTTGAGGTAATAAGAGCCCCAAACTTGTGGCTGATCACAACAGTGCAGTGCAGAATGCTCAGGCAAGCAGCACGCGGTAGCAGCAGGAATCAATTCCGAGCCTTGGCACAGAGCAGTTTCGATCCTGCCTCCCTGGTGAGTCCAGACATTGTGCTTATGGCATAAAAAGCAATGTGCATTTTAATTGCTATTCTTGTTTTTGAACTGTTGCTCAACTATTACTAAGGTTTAAGTCAAAAAGGCTGGATCATGGACAGCGCTGGTTGCCAGCAAAGGTGTAACCAGGGACTGCTTGTGTTGGTGATGCAAAAAATCTGTGTAAGGTACTGCACTGAGCCAGGAACTTTGAGGGAATCACCTCGTAAAAGGTAATCGGGAATCTCTAGAACGGCAGCTTTACATTCGATAAATGCCGTGATGTTTGTTTTTGTGCTTTAATTAAAGCTTTCACTTTATTGTTGTGCACAAATGTTTTCTATTTGAATGTTTATTGAATGTTCAATAGCAACAAGGAAACCAGGATTCTTTGGGGTAGTCTGGCATAATCAGTGTGGGCTGCAAAGATAAAGGTGGTTGAGGGAGAAGGAAGGAAAAACCAGAAAGGTTGAAGTGACATGAAGCAGAAGCATGTTCAGAAATGTGACTGTAGCTAAGACTGCACAAAGAAACTCGTTGCTTGTAAGAAATCCAGGGCAGTGACTTCACCTGGTGGTATTTAATTAATTATTTATTGAGCATTTATGTGTGCCTTCCCTTGGGATATGATCTCCCTCCTTCCACCCAGAAGTGTCAGCTAATTATTTGAATATAGAATATTTTAATTACTTTGGATCTCAGTAGATGTTAGTATGTAAGTAATTTGCTCCCTTTCATAGCTATATGAGTACAGTAGATAACTCAGTATTACTGTAGCTTTCCCATTTTATCACCATCCCAACACACTTGACAAAGAGGGTGGAAAGGAAGAAGAGGAAATATAAATTATCCTACGGAGGTGAGATTGGATTGGCATTTCAGCCGGCAGGTGTAATACAGATGCTGTGGTCAGGTGCTGAGAGCCAAAATACTCAGAGCCCTTGTGCCACTCTGAGCAAAGGTACTGAAGATTGAGCAGTTCTCTGATGTGGTCTTATCAGTTTGAGTATAATGTAAATCCTGTTACAGCAGCTTTGTCCGATCTGCCTGTAGCTTTGTTCTGAACCTTTCAGTAACAGTTCACTGAAGCAGAAAGAACCCTGTGAATTGATATTATAAACCTGCATGGTTGCTTTATTCATTGTTGAAGCAACAGAATATAACAGAAGTATTTATTTTAGTGGATTGAGGATCCTTTTTTTTTTTCCTATCAACATGAGCGGAGGAAAAATGTTCTAAAGGCAAAAGAGGAAAAGCTAATGCTATAATCATACCCATACCCACTCGGAGCACAATCCCATTGGAAGATAATACAGAACACCATATGTTTAAATTATTTTACACATTCAAAGGGATTTTTAAAATCCCAAAGTGGTGTTATTTCCTGCTGATGTAGAAAAAATATCAGGTGACACTATTATAATCAGGAAATAATAGTCCTGTGAAAGAAAAGCTTCTCATAATGCACTTAGTCTTTCCAGACAACTGTATTTTTCTAAGCACCACCTACCTGCTCTCTTTGGGACTGAGATGAGCCTTGGCAATTCAAGATTGTATTGTATTCACTTTCTTGCTGGTGGGCATTTCTTACTGAGTTCAAGAGCGTGAAATTTCTCTTTAGTCTCACTGCTTTGATATGGTATTTGCCTAATAATCAAACAAATTAAAGTGTGGAAAAAAATTGATAAAACTGCAATATCTTAAAATGAAGAGGCTGAAACAGTAAATTGAGTTCCTTGTAATAATGCTGCAGTGCCATGTTGACCCTTATTCTTGAAAATCAGTTTTTATGTTGTGCATCAGTAAGATGTGCGCTATTTGAACTTTTCAACTGTCATGTAATTTAAAAATTCCATCATTATACTTGAAGATCTTCTTCAGAGTTTTAATTAACATTTGTGAATTACAGAGATATGGAAGCCCAACTCTATTGGTAGATGTTTGTATAGGCTATCAATGACTTTCTGCTACTTAGAACATATTTTCTCTTGTGTGGAACACTTACAAAGTGAGTTCCATTACAACTAAAGAGTTCTTAAAATGGAAAGCACTCAAAGATGAGAGTTATTTAAGACAGAAATATTCTTGTATACTGCTCTTAAAATTTCACTGCTTCTTTAGGTGTAGTGTAAGGAGTTTCATGTTGAAGCAGAAATCAGAATAAGTTTGGATACAAAGCAAGGTCTGAGAAACTTTATTATATGATATAATGGGTGCAGTGTGTTTTGGTTTTCTTTCTTTTTTAATCTTCCCGTCAAGGTAGAATAGCAAGAAAGGACATTTTCTTTTTGTTAATTTCACATGTTTCAACAATTTTAGCGTGGCAGGAATGCTCCTGATTTTCCATATGTGTCTGTTTTTCTGTTTACATAGCAAATCTTTGTCTGACCTTCCATGGGATGAGTGTTCATCCTTGGTAGAGGGCTGGGAGGTTTCAGGGAGTCTTGAATCAGTTGGCAGTGCAGTTTTAAAGTGGGTAATGTACAGTCAAGTGTGAACCTTGGATGGGCGTTATTTCCCTCAGTCTCTCTTCAGATTCCAGCTACATAAGTCTGACAGCTGGAAATGCAGTAAAATGTAAAGAGGAATAAATGGAGTTAATTTTGCAGATTGCTGTTTTCTTTCTATGTCCCCACACCACTAATCAATCCAGATGTTTTGTCCATTGGCTATGAGATGCCTGCATCTCTAGGTTATGAAAACATGCCTGTTTATATTAGCAAGATGAATATTTAACTGATTTAGTAGCCAGGTCTTCACTGTGATCACTTCACAGCCAGTGATCACTGTAAATATTTGCATTGATTAGAAGGAAAAACAAGGCCTGTTAGCAAGGCCAAAGTTGCATTGCCTCAAGATGCTGTGCTGTTTTTTTTTTTTTCCTGTTTTACATGGTCTTTATTATTATACTTTTTTCTTCCAAAATAAACTTTGAGCCTTTCTGAAAAGTGTATGGAAAAATGAGGTGTATATGTAGTGCTATGTTTCCACATTTATGTATCTCTGTCTTCTAAAGTTTGTGGAATTCCTTGCAGATCTGGTTTTTGTATTAAATTTTCAGTCTGAAACAATTCCTCCCATTTTGTACTCTATAGGACTGTAATATTTGTCCAATGATGAGCTGCATCCAACATTTTGTTAACTGAAATGGGAAGTGACAGACTGACTAAAAGAAAATGTCCGTGTCAAAGAAATAGATATTACTACTTTCTCACAGATTGCTGAATGCCTGGACACTGAAGACTCTGAGATTGCAGATGCACTAAGGTTTCATATTGATCTGTGTTAGCCTAATTTGATCAGAAGAGTGACTTCTGTATTGTGTTATTTTCTCCTATAGTATTTGATTGAGATGGTCAAACACTGAGAATATTGTGCAGGAAGACGAGGGATTGGAAAGGAGAGACATTCAAAAAAATAATACAGATTTGTTAAATAAATTCCATTTGCATCGATTTTCACAAGGGATATATATCTTTTGATGGCAGCTGTCTTCAAAATAATAGCATAATAGATAATACTCTGCTACATGATTTTGTATTTTTATTACTTCTTTTCACTGATATTTGTAGAATAATTTAATCATCGAAGTTGGTCAGTACCTGCACACTCAGCAAAGATGTTTTTCTTTATTGTATTGTCAGTGGATCTTTGGCAGAACATAAGAAAGCCATAGTTGTTATGCAAGAATATGAAGTTGGAAAATGTTTGAAGAATTACAAAATGAGCATAAGAAATTATCAATTACTTCCTAGTCTTGCAAAAGTAGGTCGGGAGAACAGGGAGTGCTCCATCCTCAAGAACGTGGGCTGTGTCTGCTCTGTAGCTGGGGTTTAGCAGAAGGTGACTTGCCATATCGGAGTCATGGTGCTGGTTTGAGGAGCCCCTGCCCTCATGGGTTTGTTTCCATGCTTCAGGAAAGGATGGAGGCAGGGGATGATAAAGCACTGTCAGATTATCCCAGTTTCAGAGGTTGCCTCATGGCATTTGTTGTGCCAAAACTGGGAGCCTCGAGGAAGCAGCATGGGGCGGTAGCTCAGAGGCTCCTGCACAGGGAGAAGGGGCGGCAGGGTGCTCCTGTCTGACTGACCTGCTCTTCCCCAGGCCCTTCACCATCCTCCTGGAGACAAGGAGCTCATCAGCTCACTGGAATCCCTCTCTCCCAGTTCTGCCACGTTTTCCTGAGGAGCTGTGCCCTGCTTTTCCTTTCCACAGTCCTAGCAGGGAGCTTCACTTTTGTATAGAGGCACCCCTCTAGGGACACGCAGCTTGCTTGAAAAAAGGTCCAGTGGGGTTTTTCTTGCCAATCCTGCGCAAAGGGAACACGTGATCTGAAAATTATGTTGTCTAAAAGTTTAATATTAAGACATGAGAAGCCATTAGCTCGCTGTCGTTCCCTGGCAAAGGTCCTAATTTTGGTACCAGACTTAGTATTGGGTGTCTTCTGTCCAGTCAAATAAAAATAGCATCAAAAGCATCCATTTTGTGAACTGAAAAAGACTGGTTGTACAGTAACGTGGTAGAAGCCGTAGTAAGCCTGGGTAGCTGTCGCAGGGTGTCATCACATCATTGCAGAGCAGTTATTAGTTTTAGTTTTGCTTGCAGTTATGGCTCAGGACAGGGGAAATGTATACTGCTTTCTCTTTTTCTTTTTTTTACTCTGGAGATTGCATGCTTTGTCAAGAGTGGATTTGTTAGTCTCAGTGTCATATTTATATTAAAGACATAACCGGATCCTACTGCACTATCAATTGCTTTTCATTACCCTTGTCTTTGCTTGCAAAGGTCTTCACCTCGCATGTGAATCAAATTTGGAAAAGAGTATTTTCTTTAGAAGCAGAATTGTAGTATGAATTTAAGGCAGTGTGGTTTGAGAAAGTTCACGTAACACCTTCCTGAGCTTCCTTTTAACAGATAAAGTTAATTCAGCACCTTTGTGTGGGCAGATTGCATTCTCCCCTGTCAGAGTTGCAGTTGCTTTTGTTTTGTTTCACATTTGAATAATACATTTGATTACCATGGCAAATGTTGCAGTGTATGCACGCCTGACTGTAGTGCCTAATTAACTGATGATAACAAGGCAGGATTGCCCTCTTCTCTTTCATAAGCAATCATATACATGACAGTTCTTTTATCTTTCTTCAAAATTGACTTGCTCTCCTGACCCTTAAGCAGCTCCTGTTTTGTGTGTTTACCTCTGATGTCTTTGCAAGACTGTTAATTTTCTGTGGCATATCCTATCTAGTTGTAATTAACACATCGAACAGTGAAGAAATAGTTCTGCTTGCAGATGCCTAATGGAGGAATGCTTTCTTCCAGTAATTATACAGCTTCATTTTACTGATTCGCGTTGACCTACAAGGATTTTGGGTTGAGTTTTGGTTGTTTGGTTTTTTTGAGAACAACTACATTTGTACAGTCCTATTTAGGTAGAGAAAACAAACTAAACCATCAGTTTGTGTAAAGAAAATACTTTACCTCCACATATAAAATAAACTTAGGGGCAGTCGCTGGCAAGTTTGATAAAGGTCTGAATTTAGCGAAGTTAAATTGGAGATAAACAGTGCTGTCATCTTGCATGTATTTAATCCTGAAGTTAAAGGCCTGTTCTTATAATTAGAAACTTCAAGAAGCACTTGACCTATTTTAAGGAAGCATTCAAGTCGCATGTATATAAAGCAAATATTTTCCACCATTGTATCTTTAACTGAACTTAGATTTCAAATAGATGAGACCGGGATTTCTATTTACTGTTTTATAGCTAGACTGAGAATAAAGCCATAATGAATACAAGTTCAAAGAGAGGAAGGTAGAAGAGGAAAGGTTGGTAGTTACAGCAATAAAAACAGGGGCAAAAAGAACAGCTTTTCTGAAGGACTCAGGCTGGAATAATAATGATAGAATTGTCTAAATCGATATATCTCTTGTCAGCCTCACGTCTGATGTTTGAATCAGTCAGGCCTTTTCTGCAAGAGCTTTCCTCAGGAATACTGAATTATTTATTATTTGTATCTTTTTTCCTTCCCTTTCTGATGATTTTTTTTTATTATTATTTTTTTCCTAACTTAGTAAAATTTGTTTTTATGCTGCCAGGTTCAATGTTGTCTGCTGTTTGATAAATAGCAGTAATTGGGTGTATAGCAGAAGTCATGTAAAAATGTATGACTTCAATTACATCTGGAACAATTTTTTCTTTATATTGATCTTTTTTTTTCTGTATAAGATCTGCTCTTCATAGCCTCCAGTGCTGAGTTTTTAAAGAATTACTCTATGTCCATATGTTGGCATGCACTTTTGAACCCATGCATCTTTAAAAAAAAAAAAAAAAAATGGAATGCTGTCTTGAATCAGTTCTGCCTGAGCAGTAAGTGAAAAATTAGAGTCATTCAAATAGTGAAATATTCATATTGTATTCTAGTCAGATGAAGGATTGCATTACTTTAAAATTACAATGCCTACTTACAGTCCCTGTTTCTCTTGTCTGTGATAATGAAATGAGGGTTCTGGCCAATTAATGAAAACATCATTTATTAGCAATTATAACCCAGATAAAATTAAAATACGTGTTTTGAAAGTCACTTCCATGTGGTAAAGTGCTCTCATTTAAATCTGCAGTTGTACACCGTAGTGTTTAACTTTGTAAATGTTATCAAAGGTGCCAATGTAATAGAAATGTACCAGCTGTAATTTTAAATATCAAGTCAGAATTCTCATTCTTTTCCAGCTGTGATGTTTTTAAATTGTTTTTCCTCTTTATGTCAGGGCATGAGGTAATAAATAACTTGATCCAAATGTTTGATGCTGATTTATGATAAAAAGGGTGAGTGTATTTGCTCTGAAATGTCTTCATAGGTCAGAATAAAGCACGGGCTGAATTTCCCATTTAGACTGGCCTTGTGGTTTGCCCTGGCATGAGGTGATGGACTGGTTAGAAATTGAGGTCTGAACTCAGGCTGTAAGAGAGTTCAAGGCTGTCAGCACTGGGATTTTGCATAGGATATTGTTGTATTCTCTTACTCACTCTGGTTTTCATTGTGTGCATTTTTGAGGGAAATGCAGTGGAATATTGCCTTGTCCTTATTAAATATATTTTCTATTCATTACGTAAGTCTTTGCTTTGCGTGCTTCATGCTTCAAACTCTTCTAAAGTGAGATTCAAAGTAAAGGGTTATATAAACAGTCATATTTATGCCATCCAGCGGTGGATCAAAGGGAATATTTCTCACAATTGTGGTTAATTTATGTCATTTGAAAATGTAATTACCTCATGATTACTGCCTGCTTTGTGCAGCCCCAGTCTGTGTTTTTCAAAGCAGTCATGGTCTAGGCTGGTAGTGGACAGGAGTGCTAAACAGGCTGGCTGGAACCTCAACCCTGCAGCTCTTCCTCTGCTCTGTGTCCTGCTGTCATTGCAGACAGAGGATAACTGAGAGCAGAAAGTGCAGATTTTGCTTCAGTAGTTGAGATAATTCAGTGAATTGGTAGAGATTCTCCTGTTCGGAGTGGAGCTAATTCTCAGGCTGTTAAGGCATGGATCTTTCAGAACGTGTAAATTGGCAGAGAAATACCTCCTGTGACTCGGAAGTAGTTTGTTTAGGAAACCCTAACTTTAAAATAACCTTTTGGGAGCAGCTGTGTAATGCAATTTATTTAAAGACTGCCAATAAATGCTTGAATCATTATGTAGATGATCAGATGAAGCTGAGGTTAAATAGATAAAAAGAAGTTGGGTGGGTTTTTTTACCCAAAGTCTTGTTTAAGCCTCACTAGTCTGTTTTTTTCCTGTAGCAGTTTGACAAAATTGCCTTTCCTACCAGCAGCCTGTTAGGTGCTGTGCACAGAAACAAAACCCTATTGTTTTAGATTTTCTTTCATATCATGTAGGTGTCTATGCCATACCACCCACACAGGAAAGCAAGTGAGCTGTGAAATATATTCATTGTTAGAGTACAGGGGAAATGGAGGCAAGCAATCGGCAGTAATAATGTACGACAGCAAGGGGAGGCTGCCAACATTACCTGCATTATTTCGGTTGCCTTTTTCATTATAGGTTCGGGAAATAGGCAGCAATTCGATTATGGCATGATTTGGGATGGAATTGCTTGCCGTTCACTGACCCTGTCACAAGGGGATCAAATGAGAAGTCAGCTCAAATAAAGTTTATAGTGTATTAACTGGACCAAGCATTGCCTAGCCTGGGAGCATGATTTTTCATCTTCCAGGGTTTTGTAACTGCTTCTCAGATATATTTGTACCTTAAGGCGAGGGGGGAGGGGGAGAGGGGAGGGGAAGAAAAAGAAAAAAAGAAGGATTGGCTGAGATGTATCGGAATGAGCTCGTTGGCCAATAGTGAACATTCCCCTCCCCTCCCATGTGCAAATCTCAGCTCCTCTCTAGCTTGTGAGAAGCAGCATGATTAATAACACTGAGGGAACCTGCCTGTTGGATTATTAATTTTCCATCCTTTTTCCCTTCCCTTACGCATATCCCTGACGCTTTGCCTTTTTTTAAAGAAAGCTTTTCTTTTCCTCTTTTTTTCCCTTTCTTTTTTCCTCCCCTTTTTTCCTTTTTTTTTTTTCCTTTCCCATGGAGCTAACCACTAGCCACTAATATTCTCGTGGCTACCCAACCCTGCAAGGGCTTACTTCACAGTGGGGTGAGTTTGTATATTAAAATAGGGGATTCTGCAACGAAGAAGCAACAACAGAAAGGGAAAAAAAAAAAAAGAAAAAAAAAAGAAAAAGAAAGGAAAGCCATCCCTGAGATGCTTGATTACAGTACAGTCGCCTTTAGCTACAACTGCTAAAACTAGAGTTAATGCTGACCTAGAAGGCAAGAAATGTGTTGCAGTGTCTGCCTGTTAGTTTAGAGAGCACAGCACTGCATGGGCACACAAACATTGCCTCTCCTTATTCCAGCTCATTAAAAACGGCCCTTTAGAAACCTTGATTGCATTGAGAGGGTGCAAATGGAGAGAAAATGGGGGTTAATGGTAGGTAATTGGACAAACTGCGGGTTTTTGCTGGTGATGCTCGTGGGATTTTTTTGCCTTTTTTCTTTTTTTTTCTTTTTTTTTTCCTTTCTTTTTTTAACAAGGCTTTTACAAGACTCGTTGTAACGCAATTAATTTTCGGTCTGCAATCCCGAGTAGCTGGCTGTGACCTCGGTGGTTTCGGCGGAGTGCCCCCGCCGCAGCAGCCCGGTGCGGGAGCGGCNGCGGGGCAGCCCGGGGACACCGCGGGGCTCCCGCCCGTGATTCGCTGACCAGGTCATGTGTCCAGTCCGTATAAAGGGGATGGGGGATGGAGCAGCTCCATTTTGAGCTCTGATGGCTGGGTTTGATGAGTTTTACGAAGTTGCTGTGTTATGATACTGTGCCATGTGTTTTGTTCTTTCGAATTAAAATAGCAGCGTGAAGACGGTGGCTTTTGTTGATTCACAGTGTAATACAGTGAAATACCAAGAACTTCTTATAGAAACACATTATGAAATACACAAAACTTAGTAATTAAAATGTTGGTAAACGAGCACCAAATAATATTATAACTATGTATGTGTACATACAGCTGGTAGTTCTGTTTGGGAAAGGAGCAGATGAGACAATGCATCAAGAAAACAATCTTCGTGTGGTTTTTAGTGAAGGTAGGATGGGGTGCTGTACTTTTTAACCTATTCAATACCTCTCAAGTGGTAAGGAAAGAAGAAGAATATAGCTATATAGTTATTTTGAATTTATGTAACATGCCTTGCCTAACTGGTTTTAATTTAAACTTTTGTTTAAAAAAGCATAGTCATAGTTTCTCTCATGATCTAAAAGCACTGATATAAGAAAGACAAAAGATTTCTTACCTAACACCAACATAGACAGCGTACATACAGGCATTAAGCACATTGTATGATAGAACAATATCTCCAGTTGGAAGGGAACCATAAGAAAGAATGAGTCCAAATCCCATATAGATATTGAAAATCCATATATGTCACGTCTTCTACAATTTAGCTGAAAGGAATTATTTTATAAACTTAAGGTATTCTTTTTCTTGTTAGTCTTTACAAGACTGTGCTGAAAGGGAGCTGGTATAAGAGTCTCAGTATTCAATGTATGTTGGTATTGTTTTAATAATACTGCTCATAATTCTGCATACTGCACATGTTGCCATTGTTAATTTTCAGTTACTCTTTATTGGGAATTCTTACCTTTCTGTGGAAGGGCCTGTTTTGTCCCTGGAAGGTAGTTTATAATGTTATTATGCTGTTTCCAGTTCAAGTTCGGGATGTGTGGAAGACCTGGGGGCAGTGCTTTTTTGTTTGGCTTATTTATTTATTTCATTGCCTCTGAGATTATCAGTGCATTAGTAGAAGGAATTGTCATTGATTGATTGCTGAGCCCTAATTGTGTTTTATCCCTTTTCTCTGTATTAATGTTAGTGGTAGCAAGTCTTGATGTGCATGAACCCTTTGGCTTACAGTGCAACAAAAGCACTGCAACTGCTGGGGCTTGTTCTTAGCAGAGAATCAATGATAATACATTTTATTTCTCAAGAACTGTTTTGATTTTACTATAACTGCTCCATTCTGCTGCTGAAACATATTTAAGCCTGAAAACAATAACTGTATTTGTGAGTCAGGTCTCATTCTGACATTTGTATGTGTTACATGTTTCCATCTATTCTCGGTGAGCAATAGCCTGATGTGCCTGGATCAAGTAATGACTGAATTTGAACAATGTCTTATGTTGTACTTTTTTTTGCAGCTTGGTTAAGTATTCATTTATTTTGTACTTTTTGATATTAAGAGATAAAGTCATGTTAAACAATAGCAGGAAAAGTAATTTTTGATTGAGCAGTTGAGCCTATCACTTTGCAACTCAGACTACAAAGGCAGAATAAACTTTGTAATCTCTAAAATGGTAGCATTTGTTGGGCATGTTGTTTTTTAGGCCCCTACAATTATAGGTCTGTCAGGTGTTACAAAGCTAGTGCTTGTAGTTTTTATTGAATTTAATAATCTAATGAAGGGTTATGATACATAAAAAAATTGAAGTCAATATCAATAAGATTGTCTCCAAATTAAATAGCAGGTGTTTGCGTTTTTCATTTTATTTGTATTTTTTTACTACAAGTAAAAATAGCTGGGGATAAAAAAAATCGACAGGGAATAATTCTGTAGCAACTACTGGAAAATACGTTCTGGGTAGAATCTCCTCCACTGTTCATAGGTGGAACAGTATTGCAATAGTACGGCATTTTCTTCTCAATGTTGCTGACAGATTTGTTCTAATGCTGCCTCCAAACCATACAAGCCTTAGCTTATCTCAGCTTGCAGTCACAATGTTGACACACATATATCATAATCTCAGTCATCTGAAGATGTACACTGTTGGTGCAGGCAAACTCTCTATTTTTTCAGCCATCATTTATTTTATTATCTGTATCCCTAACTCTTCTATCTGTCGTAATCATATGTTTTGCGGTCAAAAGTGATTCCTTATCTCTGCAGGTTGGTACTTATGATGTGTCCACGCTTCTCAAGACTACTGTTAGTAATTCCTAAAGCTCTTAGAGAAGTGATTAGGGAGTCATGATTGCTCGCAAATTGAGTCTTTTTTCTGCTTGACACTGATCCTGTGATAGTCCCCCCACTTAATCCTCACCAGCAATTTGCCTATAGTTGCAGCTAACAGGAGGTGATTAGAGGGGAGTTGCCCACTGCCTTTTTACTTCTGTTGTAGTGGCACGTCAGACAGAGGCTACTGAATCAAAGCTGTTTTCCTATTAACTCAACACCTCCTAATGCATTAGAGCCACTTTTATCTAATAACAGTGCTCAGCTTCCAGCGCTATTTTAATGTGACTTGGGATTCCTTTTAAAACATCACAATGAACGTTTTTAAAATTAGAGAACAAAAGGCGTAAAGCAGAATACCTAAAGATGAAAGCAAAATAGTGACACAAACAGGTCTCATCTTTTATCAGCACATGCATGTAACCCCGATTAAATTTACAGACAGTTGTCGCCCTGCATCAATAGACAAGCAGACTTCACTTTCTCTAAACAGTACTTTAATTGCAAGCCTGGTGACAGGTAACGGATGTCATACTTTTGAGGTGATAATGGCATGCATTTACAAGTGAGAACAGCACCAGTGAAAGGGTGACAATGGAGAGTTAACTTTTCCAAGTAGTATTTACGAGGAAGAAGAATATGAAAGGCCTCAGCGAAAATTTCTAAATATTTGCTACTTATTATTTTGACCCACTTCTAAAACATATCAAGGATTAGATAGGGATTAATTGTTTTACTGGAATGATACAGAATCTTCACCCTGAAACCTACAAGCTTTTATAAGTTTTATTTTAAAAAGCACTTTTATACTTTACTATTTTATTGACAGAGTTGTCAATTATTTTAAACTGTTCTAAAGAACCTATAGGATTTAAAAAGAATCCTGCAGTGACATGCAACGTGAAAAATGTCCAGCTGCTATCATGTAAACTTCCTTATCTTCTTTCTGTTCTTGAGGTTTACTTTGATGATAATAATGGTGTGTTTCAGGAATACCTTAGTGAATATATTTTAATTAATATTTTACATGCTTTAGAGCAAATTATATGAGCAAGTTATTTTAGCATGCATTTACAATTTGAAGTGGACTGCTAAAATGTAGGAAAACACACACTGATTGTGTGTGGGCTCGGGCTCAGCCAGCTCATCCCACTGAGAGCCACAGACGCCTCAAAATTGTCACCAGTCATGACTATTAATTATCTAATTTGATCCTGCAGGACACGAGCAAATAAAACCGGACAAAGTTTTCTGCTTTCAGGCTGTTGAGAGATAATTTCCGATGCAGTACACATGTATAGATAAATAAATGCATCTGCCTGTCCTGAAATTGTAAAATGTGTCCATTTCTGAGTGTGCCACAGGTCTGTCGTATTTTGATATGTCTTGAAACACGTTTTCTGCAAAAACAATAAACAGTGCTTTGCTCTGTGGGTCTGGATTTTTGTTTGGTGTTGTTTGGTTGGTTGGTTTTGGGTTTTTTTAAAAGAGAAATACAAAGTATGGGAAAATCCTGGTGCCAGGGTTATGTGCCTGTTTTGATTTTGCTCGCTAAAGCAGGCAAGGCAGGAACAAAGCCTGAACCAGGTCACTCCAGAATTCCTGCTCCTTATTTTTCCTCTCACATACTGCTGTTGTCATGCTGGACCTATCAGCTACACTGGAAAAACTTTCCCATTATGAGGTGTGCTAGTCCAGAAATCCCCACCTTGTGTTAAATCCTTTGGAGTGGGGTTGGATCCATGAGGGAATCCAAGATGTAACTGAATTCTGTTACAGAACCCATTTTGTGGGAAGCATTTTGTTGAGGAACCCTGTTATTCTTTGGTCATTATGTTTTGGCTTCAATTGTACATTGTGTTTCTCATTTTTAATATGGCTGCAAAAATGTATCCCATATATTTTTTTTTTAAGGGAACCAAGTAATAACACCTATCATTTGTCTTTTCTTGGAAATGGAAGACATGAATAGATTGTTTTCTCTTGTATATTCATTTGTTGTTCTTCTTTATGTGGCAAATACTAACCACTAAACATATTACAAATTATATTATATAGAAGCTGATGAGCTTTTGGTATTATAAAACAATAAGCAAAAAAAAAAATTAAAACAAGTCCTCTCAGAACTATTTCTGGGTTGGTTTTCATGCTTTATGAAGGTACTGGATGCAGAACCATAGAAAATAAATGTAGTCTCTTTGGAGGACACATCACTGAGAACTGGCAGGGCATCTATCTTCCAGACCTGTAGAACTGCTGAATGTCCAGGTCTTTGAAGGCTGTTTTGTTTATTTAAGTAGTTAATGTGCCTTAGTTGTAGGGTGAAATATTGCCTATTCATTATTTTTAGGGACACTGAATAATAACTTTTGTTTCCTATTATTCTGTGCCATTTTTGTAGAAAATTTTTCTGAAGTGCTGTTGAAATAGCTGGAATTTTAGATTTGCACAGTTATGCAGGCAAAAACTATTTTAGGGCATCAGCTGGTAGTTGCAATCAGGGAAAGCATTATTTTTGTATTTTTTAACTTAGAGATAATAGATTTATCTAAAAGGCAGATTTCTATATCATATCAACAGATTTTGTAACTTTGTTCAACTTCTTTTTTTCCAATCTTTTCTTTTTTTAGAAGGCTTGAGGTAATGGAAAGTTGTAGCAGAGAAGTAGAGCAGTGTTTAATTGGTGATTGCAGGCTAGAAATGTGCAAAGTCTGCACAGAAATGGAAGGGTACAAAGTTGCTGCCCTGAAGGAGCAGGACTGTTAATGATGGGTAAAGGTGAAAAAAATAGTGTGAGATGGATGAAATGTGAATAGATTCAGATTTCATTATTTTAACAGCTTCCTATAGTTTTCCCAAAGATTAATTATAAAATTGGCCATTGCAGGGTTTTCTTCTTTCACCCTCAAAGCCCTGCTTTGAGTCCCACAAATGCCCTGCTCCATCTAACACAGCACAGGTTTTCTCCTGAGGATGGTGGGGGTATCCCACGGTCTGGTTGGGGCTGGAAGGGATTTTTAGTTCCAAGGAAATGCTCAGGGCATGTTGTGAAGCTGTCAGGATAAAAACTGTGCTCAGCCTCGCCTGCCACGGGCTCTGGAAGGAAAACCCAGGTGTGTCAAGCCAAAAGGGACAAAGACTGCTGAAGTCTCAGAAGCATCTGCCCTGTGCCCACCTTGAATCGTGAGCCAAGCAGGGCTCTGTTTGCAGTCACAGACCCTCCTGAGCTGTGGCATTGGCATGCAGGCCCTTCTCCTTCTCTTTCAGGGAATCATCTGTTAGCCCTTGATGTTCTGCTTCCTTCGCAGTGCAGTTCCTTGCTTCTCAATGACTGTTTAAATACCATTGGGATGTCCTGCTTTCATAGTCCGTGATTTTGGGATAAAAAAGAGAAAACTGCTAAGGGGGGNTGATACTGTGAATTTCTAGAATGTGCCCTCTGAGGGGCAGCATTGAAGAGCAGATTTCTGTAAACAGCTACTTCTAGTCATACTATGGATTAGGTGTAAGGAAGGGGTTAAAAAGTTAGAGCTTATTCTCTGTTGTCTGGAATTACTGGTTTTCAAAGGTAACTCATACATTTGAGAGTATTAATGCCAATCTGTCAAAAACCCTGTAGCAAAAATGTTTCCATTTAAGTGATAAAACCATCATAATTCTTTCTTATGGAGTACTTGAAATCAAACAAAAAAGGTGGGCATTTTGTTAATTTGGGGTTTTGTTTGTTTAAGTTTTGGTGGAAAACTGATGGCAGAGCCAATTGGCATTTCTTTACTGTGAGAAATTTCAATATCATGTCATTTTGAGAAGCAATATGTCATCTTGACTAATTAATTGAATGATGTTGAATCTTTCATGGCAGTATTACACTTAGACAGTATTGTGTGGGTGTGGTGACTCACCTTTAAGGTGAAGGAAGTATCTGAGATTAATAAATGTTCATTGGTCAATAGGAATGACAAAAGTCTGAGGATCTGCAAACAGAAAGTTTTATTAGTGAGTTACACACTTGGCATGGAGATTGGTGTTAGTCCCTGACCTAATATATAAGCCCACAGAAGTGGGGTTTGGCTAAAAGGGTAGAGTGAAAGGAAAGAGGGGAATTAAAGGGGGGTGGGGGGGAGGGAGGAAGTCTGCTTTGGCAATTTCCACAGCAAAAAATTCAGTTTGGTCTCTAAGAGTAAAATTGAATTGTATTGTAGTGAAGTATGGTGTGTAATACAGGCATGGAACATCAAACAGTGACCTTTGGTGTTACTGGTGCTCCTTTTTCCTTTGGAGGTCAGGCTTTAGTGTATCTGAGGAGACCTGGTTGGCAGGTAGTTTTAGAGTCTCATTTCTGAGAAAAGGCTTTTAAAAATTGCAGTGCAATGAGCAGTGCTGTTATTGAGGCCCAGACTGTCCTTTAGTGAAGCCAGGCCTGTAATGTTCATGCTGCCACAGTTTTAGGGGTGGGGAGGCAGGGCAGGCTTCAATGACTGAGTGACTGAGGCTGATATTTTGACTGCTCTTGTGGTATTTTTATAATAAACTCCTAGAGAACTTCCACTTTTCTTTGAGCATGTATTAAAAATTGTAAACCCAAGGCATTTCTAGCACTTTTGCTGTCTGCACCCTACAGAGGACAATCAGTAAAAGGCTGATAGAATCTTCTTTTGTACCTCCCGTTACTCTCTCGGCTGCTTCTGCTGGAGAGTGCAAAAATGTGGCTCCATCCTTACCCAGGTCCTGGGGGAAATAAGGTAACACTGCAAGGAATAGGGAGGTCCTGCCCTTCCTTGTACCTGTTGTGCAGCTGCTCATTGAACCAAATCAGGAAACTCATCTGGGTGCAGCCAACCAGTGTGCTCTGGGTTAATTTAGCCAAAGTCAAATCCCCAGCCTCGTTCACCCCTGTTCCTCTCCAGATTTGAGGGGGTGCCTGGGAGAGGGCCCTGCAGAGGCCAGTGGGGGCCAGGAGCAGCCGCAGGACTGGCGCTGCTTTTGGAAAGAGCCCCTCCTGCAAGCTCATCACTGAGTCATGGCAATATTAGACAAAGGAAAGAAGGAAAAGAAGCAAAAAAAGAAAAAAAAAGAAAAAGTAACTGGGTAGATTCAGGCATGTTTTTATGTTCCCTGTAACCATACAGAATATTTAAAAGTGTGTCCTGTGCTCGTTTATTCATATTCAAATCAGGACAGCTCAGAACTGCATTTGGAACTTCTCATGTCCTGTATAGGACATTGCCAGTCCTTCCTTAATTAAACAGCACATATGATGTGTTTGGACAGTGGGTGATGCTATGGAAATGGAGTCTCAACCTTGAAGATTTCTCATCCAGCTGTTAGCATAGGGATTGTTTTTATAGGAGAATGAATTCTAGCTTTCTGTTTTAAATGTCTGAAGTTGTGTTTCTTTGTTGTATTTTCTTTTTCCTCAGTAACATTAAAATTTACCTCTTTTTCCTTTTTTTTTTTTTTTTTCCATTTGAACAGCCTGGGATGCATAATTTGGTACATTATTTAATTCTTTCCTTTTTTTCCTGAAATTATTTATGGTCAGCTTACAGAAGTTGGTATATATAAAAATAAAACAAAATCCTATATAAGCAAACGATATTGACAGTCTAAGGCAGAAGTTATTCTGATGACTGATTTACTCCAAAACATTATTTAGGTTCATGAAAAACTTCTATAGAGTGTTAAGGGTATTTTTCTTATTTGAATTTTATGCTTTAGTTTAAAAACTACATAGAATTTATGAGGGGTTTTTTGTGGGAAATAGTTCTTTGATGTAAAATTCTCAAAACCTCATTGCCCATATTTTAGAGCATTTATTTTGTCCTTTGGTCAGAGATTCTTCCTCAGGGGCACAGCCCAAGTAGTAAGTAAATGAGAGATAATGTGCCTTTTGCAAGGATATTGTCTTAATCCTTGGCAGAGAAATGTTGAAGTAAACTCTAAGATGGAAGATCTGTGCTGTATCTGGAAGGTTTTTTCTTTTAAAACGTGTAACTGTTTATCAACTTCAGCCCTTCCACCGCTTGCAAAGTCATTTCTGTAAAAGCATCTGAATGCTTTTATTACTTTTTCCGTGTATGTAAGGCCCAGGGTTCACTAATAACAAACCTGCCTACCTGACAACCCAGTTTTACCTTTTCCCTGACAGGGAGACACACGACACGTTGGCTCTTTAGTGTTGTAGAAAGAGGGGGAAAACATGTATCTACTGAATTAAAAAGGCCCAAACACACTGTATTGTTAAGGAGGGATTACCTTAGGAAGACCTGGTTTAAAAACCCAAAAAGTTGGTACAGTCAGTGTGGCTATGCTAATAATTCTGTTCCCAGACACACCAAGACCTCAATTTCCTCACAGCAGTGAGTCTATTTCCTCACAACAACAGGAAACACCAGATTGTACTGGGATATCCAGGTGGAAGATAATCACCTCTGAAATGCTTCTTGTCTTTCTTTAATACCTTGGAAAAATGACTTGGTTTCACTGATTCTAAGACTATATACACTTCTTTCTATAGAGCAGTAAAAGGTTTTGGTTTGCTCCCACTTGCATTGGTTTTGGTCCTTTCCTGAGGATCTTTTACGGTCATTATTTAGGTGGTGGTAACTTTTAGAAATTCAAGTGGGAAAGCTACGGGCAAAGATTATTCTGCCTCATCCTCTGAAGGTTAATTAAAGATGGCAGGACTTTGGGGATATAATTTGGATAGCTGTTAGAGTGATAGAGTTTTTGCTTCTGTGATGGGTTTGATAGAAGTGTCTCGAATAGTCAGCCTCCTGAGATATGTGTTAGTCTAAACCAAAATAAATTTGGTTTGCAAACAGACCCAGTATGGTTTTTGGAGAACTGGTGTAACACGTGCCCAGTGGATGGTATTCTAAGTAAAGGAGTAGTCATGTTTGTAATTTTCTGTTCCTCAATGTTTCCATCCTAGACCTACAGGATTAACAATGTAATATGTTGTATAAGCATTAAAATGGACAATGCAGTGAGGATGTGCAGCTCAGAAAAAAAAAGATCCCTTTTATTGGATCTGTGCAGTGTGTTAGGAAGAGCCTCTTGGCTGTCTGCCATCCCTGCTGTTCCTGATACCTGGCTGACACTCAGTCTGGAAAACAGAGACTCTCAGGGGGCTGTGGGGAAACACCCACAGGAGGTTGTGTGGCTCAGGAGTGAGTGTGTCTGGAACATAAACAGCTCATTCCGTCGCTGGCCTGGTACCACCACTCTGCTTGTTTTAAATCACATAAACCCAGGATCCACTGCCGAGACCCAGTAATGGAGCCCTCTGCTGCCCACTGCTTCCTGTGTGCTTTTCATCAGGGTCTTCAACGTCCCAAAACTTTAGATAAAACCAAGACGGGTTACTGAATGTACGGAATACTTGTTCATCTCGGGACATCTGTAAGCTGAGCAAAGTAGGAGGCTAGAAAGTTCGTTTGGAGGAATATCATGGAGTTTTGCTTCCTTTCCAGTTTCTTCGCCAATTTTAGGAAATGTAGTTGTGGATGAAAAAGATGAGGAACTCGCACATAAAGCCAAGAATTTAATATTAATGTAATTGAGATCTGAAGCCTTGTCAAAGAGTTATTAATAGTACAGTTTTAATTTTTACAAAAAGGATAACAAGCTATTATGGAACGAGTCTCCAGAATAATAAAGCAGTCAAAATTGATGCCTGAGTAATTGATGCCCTCCATTCTAGCAAATGGGGACATATAAATGCTTCTTGTTGACACCTCACAGGATTGTGTCAGCAAGTCTAGATTTTTCAGAGAAATGGAAGCAACTTGGGGACATTGTTGTCACAGCACTGTGCAAAGCTGTGTGATAGTGCTACCTGTTATTTCATAGAGAGATCATGCTGTAAATGCCTTCTGGAACTCAGTTCTGCCTGGTGTTCTGTTTTATCCTACAGCAGTTTAATTTGACCACTCTCAGTATTGAATGTGATGTGTGCATATTTTTAACCATATATATCTCCACTGCAGAAACTTCAGAGTTGCCTTTTCCTTCAGTTTTGACTCCTAAAGCATCTTTTCTATACCTAAAAAAATCATACCAACTTTTAGTCCTTTAATCCCTTTTTTGTTTTTCTCATATTATCGTGATGTTGTTGTTGATTCTTTCTGCAGAGAGGTAGGAAGTTTGCAGTGTCCAGAGTTGTCTGTTGCATAAAGTCACAGCAGAAATAATCTGTATTATCACATGCCTTATTTATATTTCATCATAATTGCTTTTTCTGCGCTCAGCTTTGACAGTAAATGAAAAGGTCTTTCCTGTTCTCGGGAAGCATTACTTAATAATGTATAGAACTTGGAATGGACTTATGCTGCATGTTCTGTGACTCCTATGCCTTCATTTCTGTTGTTCCCAGCATTTGAGTTGCAGTTAATTTCCATTAAACAGTCAGAAGTGTCTGTGAGTTGATTCAAAGCAAAACTGCATTATCTCAGGTGTCTGTTCATTATGGGGAATGATAGGAAGGTAAGGAAATACTAAAAAGTAATATGTGGCCATGGTGCCTGATTTGTCAGAGGAGTTGTGTAATATACTTTGTGTATGAGTGTTTGAATTTTTCAAGTTCATGGGTTTGGAAAGCACCTCAACACAGACCAGAAGTTTAATTATCTTATTCTGTTAGGTTAAATTACTAAACAGCTTCTTCAAAGATGCTGTTCTGTGTTTGAATAAATATAATATGCAAAAATGTGAAAATTGCTCCTAGTGTGATACCCAAGTGGGATACGGTGGCTTTGTGGTGTCATATTTTGAGAAGTTATTTAAAGACACACAAAAGGACACTGTCACTCTGTTATTAATGTTAAAAATTGTTGATACTGTGTGAAGTGTGTTTTTTCTAATTAGAGGAAAACTGTAGAGTACCATTTCCATAATCAACATGGGAACAGAAACTCAGCAAATTTCATGTATTTGCAGTGAAACTGCTCTTCAGCAACATAAAAATGGCTTTTATAATATAAAGGCTGTAATTAGAATAAGTCAAATCAGTTGGAAACGATTAAAGCCCAGAACAGGCTAAGCTGCCTTCTAAATATTTGTCTGGAGATTAGCCCCACTCTTACAGCCCCTGAGAAACATCTTTGATTTACTTATAATGCTTGACGTGGCAAAGATAATCCTGCAGAAGGCAAATGAACACAAATTTAGATGTGCTGTTTGGCTCTCTTTGTTGATTTGACAGGAGGCAGCATATTGGAAGTGATGTTGGAGAAATGAGTATAGGGTCACGTTAGACAAATTGCTTAACACCCCTCCACATCCCGC
>WEIT01038117.1:146981-166831 GCA_013389985.1 Dryoscopus gambensis
AGCTTTTAGGATGCACTGTAGAAGTCCATGTGGAATAATTTTCCACGTGTCTATGCGACAGTTGATGTGAGTCTCATTGTATTTAAAATTATAGTCCTGAGATGGAACTTTCTGCTTGTTGCTTGTCTGACATCAGCTATTAAAATGCAAGTAAAGCTTGGCAGGTATAAATTTGAAGAAGAAAAGAAATTATATAAGAATATGAGGATGGTTAATATTAATCAGCCAGTTGTGGAGGAATGGTGGTTTACTCTGTAGAAGAGTACTGCTGGAAAAACAAACAAACAAACTGGACTTTGGGTGGCCATTTCCTTACTGACAGCCCTTAGTGCACTTCTGGTAACCAGAAAGTGAAAGAGACAGAGAGAGAGAACTATTGAGGTTGGTAAACTGTAAACATGGACTGGCCATTGCCTTGGCTTGTAGATTTAATGGCATCAGCGGAAAGGCACTATTATAAAAGCCAGCCTGTGTTTTGGGATGTTGATGAACCTCCACATTATTGTTCAACCTTGATTGTACCAGGTATAAGAGCACAGAATGCTGAAAATTGTCAAGCATGTAGAACTGAATGATTTGGTGTGAGTTTGGAATGTTAGCCAGCTTCCTGGTATAGATCAAGTTCGTACTTTGTGTAGTTTACCTTTCATTTATAATCTCCACAACATCCCAAACTTTTTGTTTAGCTGGTGAAAATATAATCAGTGTAATGTATTCTCTTACTGAATTTTAAACAAGACCATTAAAACTCCTTTAACGTGCCAAAGTAAGCTTCAGAGAGGGTTTCCATTTCATCTTTACTGAGCTGAGGCTGTAGCACTCTTTCCCTTTGCGCCACAGTGAGAGGCTGTCAATAATTCAATAGCCATGGCCTTGATGGGCCAAGGCCTAACTTAGACTTTAAACAGAGCCAAGCAGCTTGTCAAAGTGTGATGTGCTGTCAATGCCTGACTGATCTATACTGCATGAATTCTCCCTCAGCTCTTGATGTATCCCTGGGAATAAAAAGAAAGCAATTTTAGAAGTAGACCTAGTGTGAAACACCTGTTTGTTTGCAATTTTTAATAACAGAAAGTTGTGTTAGTAATGAAGCTCAATGAAGTCATTCCATTTTTGCTTGGAGGACCCACACTAAATTTGTCTCTAATGGCACTGGTGCGTTTTCACTTCTGTCAGGAAAAGAAGTCACGGTATTTGTAAATATGTTGGTGCCTTGAAGCAAGTTCATTTGGAGCAAGACTTAATAACTAATGACAAGTAATCTAAATGCTTAATCCAAATTACCTATTTGCATCTTTCAGTTTTATTGATATTATGCTATTAACACCCAGTATTGCAGTAAAGAAACCTTTTCAGAGCTATTTGTTTTTGAATGTACCCCCACACAGTAAGTGACATATATGATGCATTCACATCCTTTCTAAGTGCTCTACACTGAATTTGCTTATATTTTATGTTTTACTTGGAAGCTGAGAAATCACTTGTTTTTCTAAGAAAACAGTTTAGAAAAGAAGTGAAGCTAATGTGGTAATGAGTTGTATTCCACTCCCCCCACACTTTATAGTTAAATTTAAAAGCAGAGTTATATCTAAGTTGCCTTTGAAAAGCTGTAAGAAAGATTAAATAAAGTTTTACAATAGTTGTCTAAGAATCAAAAAGCTAGTGTTATTAAACGTATATTTATTTGTATTTCAGAGCATTTGAATTTCAGTTGTTGTGTTGCTAAGCTGCTTTTTTGATAATTTTTATTGGTTTTTAAAGGAGAAAAGTAACATTGTTATCCTCACTCAAAATGCATTTGTATTGCCGTTGTCTTCTTTACAAGTTCATGTCTTATGAAGTTTCCATATCTGCTGTAGGTTTTAAGAGACATGTAGGTTCTCAGCCTTCAGGTACTTTTTAATGGAGACACAGGAGAATAATAGAAAAATAAGCATGGCCTTTTTAATGTTTAATGTTCTCAAAATGCTGAAAACTTGTGCAATGGATTAGATAAAGGTTTTTCTGTTTTGTTTTTATTTTTTTTTAAAGCTTGTTATATGTTTTAATTTTAAATATCTTACTCCCTAAGTTCTCACTTTTCAGAAAAGTTGATTTCATTACTTGGTTTGCATTAATGGTGTTGCAGCTTTCATCCTTTGCACAGTGAAGCAGAGGAAACAGTGCAAAATATGGCTAATAATGTTTCTAACTAAGACTTTATTTTAGTGTGTGGGTGCCTCTTACTCAAGCATGTAAACGAATTGCAGCCCCCACTGCAGACTGTTGAATGGAGAGAAGCCACTTTTTCTCTAAAAAAGTAATCAAAAAGGGGAATTGGGCTTTCCTGTTCTCTAAGCTGCTCCTTAAACTACGCATTAAATGGTCCTACTCCATTTTGGTGCAAAGTGAAGCTGATTTGCTTAACTTAGAGCTGAGAATTGTGTGCAGGGCTGTTGATCTGTGCCAGGGATTGTGTTGACGCTGGGTAAGTGTTGCTGTGTATTGAGCAGCCAGGCAATGGCCTTTGCATGAAACAAACTTCACACCCCATCAATTTACCTGTGTTGCTAGAGGAGCCATGTGCTCTTTGCACTTGACAATGTGCAGAGTAATTACATTGGTGCATCAGTTTTCATGGCAATAATCTTTTTGTTAGGAAAAGTTGTGCGTGTCGGACTTTATAGTATTGGACAGTTTTGGCCTGTGATCTTCCAAATAATTAATTCTTCCAGGTTAAGTAAACACTTTTGACTCTGGCTGCATAGTTGTACAGAAGTAAGGAAAGCAAAATAATATTTTCTTTTTGATTTTGACTTTGAAAAATGCTGTAGGCCTTGATGATGTGTTGCCTTGGGTGATGGGCTGAAGACTGTCAATGAGATTGTTACACACCATCATAAGCTGAGCAGAGAATGAACTTGACAGGAGTAAGAAAGTATCCTGTATGGAGTGCTGTGCACAAAGTGCAGGCAAGATGAAAATATATGATTGAATATTAGTACGCTTGCAAAAATATAGATTAAAACCACTCATCTGGGATTGCAGTGGAATGAGGGCTTCTTCACTCTGACTGTTTGTTACATTCTTTTCTCTGCTTAGCTGGGCAAGTAGAATTTGGTTGGTTTTCAAAGCTGATCTCTAGAATTGTTGGAACACACTTGTTGTGCAGACAGTTCTTTGCTCCCCCAAATTCAGTCAGACACTCCTCAGAAGCCTAATGCATTATCTGGGCATGTATCTATGTCTGAACAGTTGTACCATGCATGTGGCATCAACTTTTGCTAGAATTAAACTCTTCTAAGACCATTTTTAGCAAGTGACATTTGAGGCTGTATCTCCGTGAGTTGTCCCTCTCCTGGTACACAAATTGGCCACCAGATACCTGTGCAAGACTCACCAGCTTTTGTCATCACAGGCCTAGATGGGTGGAAATCCACTCTTAGCAGTTCTCTTTGTATGTGACAGAAGTAAGGAAGCTCTTGCAATCACCCCAGGATCACCAATCTTCAGAACTGCTCATAGCCATGATTTTCAAATTCTGTTGTATTTGGAACTGGGCTACTTATTACCATACCTAAATATAGGCATCTAATTCAGAAGATATTAGTGAGATTTCCCAGCTGGTGCTCATGGCAAAAGTGACTTTTGCATAAGACAGAAAAGGTAAACAACATGCAACCCCTAATTCTATCTAAACAATATTTATTATTAAGGAGAAAGGAAATTCTGTTTTTTTCCACCCTCCCCATAAAAAAAAAAAAAAAATTCTTGCCTATTTTAGCTACTAAAAGGTGCTAAAAACACCACATGAAATACCAAATGCACTGAATCCTTGAATGTGTGTATCTGTTGTTGTTACTTCTGAACATCTTGGTTTCTCTTTGGATTTTAGTGTGTGTTTGATAGTTACTCATAGGCACCTTTTGCCAGTGTACTCGAGAGAATCCTCTGGGTTTCCTGATGCTGCCTTTCCATACAGAACCATCTAAGCCCTAGAAATGAACAGAATTCTCTCAGCTTTGGAGTAGAGAAAGAACTGTGTTTGTGGAACCCTGGGTGCAGCGTCAGTTTGGAAACAGCCTTGCTTATTGTACCAAATGGTTGGAAGCTCTGTATCTGGGAAGCACAAGGAGCTGCAATGGCTAGGTGAAAGTGAATAAAAATGAGGAGACTTGCAAACTGCTTTTGCTCCAGGGCTGGTTTTAATGAGCTTGTCCCTAATGAGTTGTCCCTGCAACTAGCTTCAGGCCTAAACAGATGAGGCAGGGGTTCTGCTAAATTTTTGATGGGATTTGCACTGGTTTTATGAGAAAGCAAGCAGTAGAGAGTGCAAAGTTGTGTCATGAATCTTTTACGAGAGTGGATTGTTGTCCGTCTTGTCAATAGGGATTGTAAGACTTGATTGCTAATAGAAGACATGCCACATGCTGGTTGTACTGACAAACTTGAATAAATGAGGAAGTGTGCGTGGCAAGGGAAGATTTGGTTAGTCAGGAGCAGGGACTCGATGACCAGTGTGTGATGCTGTCTCAAAGCTACTCTCACCTTATATTATTGATTAGTGAAGGGTGGTGGCTGCAGCCAGGTGCAGTCACTTCCAGAGCCTGTGTTTGGGCACCGGCGGTCAGGCTCACGTGGACTATGTTGTGTTTGTTCTAATGCAAAGATGGGTTAAAGAATTCATTCAGCATTTGATGTTGTTTTGTTCTAAGGCTTGTATTGGTAGTTTAAAGATGGATTTCTCATTGTGTGCCTTTAGCAGTTTGTTGGCTGTGGAAGTAAAATAGAACTTTCTTTGAGATTCTCTCCAATTTGAGAGATTCTTTTTGATGTTTCCATTATGTCTATTATTACTATTAAGAACTATATAAAAAAGTATTTCTTAGGTTTAACTTATCCAACAAGATTTTCCCTGCAGCTTAGGTGGTTACAAAAATGTGGTTTAACCTCCTTTATTGAATTTCACAGCAGCTTTTGACGCTCAGGCTACAGTGTGAAAGTTTGCTAACTGCTTGAAACTTTTATTTCCACTGTATAAGTGTTATCTGGCAAGGCTAGGAAAAACGTTACTTCTTTGAAAAATAATGTTTCTTAAATCAATTAATGTCTTACATTGCTCTACAAGTGCTATTTGACTTCTTGTCTTTTGTATAATTTTCTTTAAAATTATGCGGTGGAAGGAAGATAAATACATGTTGCTGGGGTTTTGCAGAGTTAAACTAAAAAAGTACTTGTGGGAGTAAAAATTAAAATGAATAACTAAGATATAATTATTTTAAAATTATGTTACTCCAGCTGAAAACAATTGCATCACAGTTTTGTCATTTTTTTTCATAAGTGTAAATAGCAGAAACTCATTCATCAGGTAATTCAAAGATTATCCTGGTCAATGTATATTCATGTCTCCATGGTATTTAATTGAAATGCAAAGTCATGGTAAATGAGGCCAAGACTTAATATATCATGTTTCTGTTCCTTAAAATACAACATTTTCTTTTCCTGTGTTTTAATTTCAGCCTTTCTTTTTTCCCTGCTGCTGCTTTTTATTTCTCCCATGCATACATTGGTTTTGTTACTTTTTTCTCCTAATCTAGTTCTCATTTATTTATTTTTCTAATACTTGGTCTTTATAAGGTAAATAGAGTGAGGAAACAGTATGTTCACGTGAGCAAAAACTGAAGAGGTTGGCTAAAATGGCTTGTCAGAAGTAGTGGGGAGGATCTCAGAACTTGGTAACACAAATGTGTGTAGTATTACAGGAGAGAAAATGAGTCAAAATACTTGTAAGGCTGTTCTTAACTAAACCAAATTTTAATAGATGTAGATAAAGTGACCTCCTTATGAGACATCTGGTGTGGCATCAACTAGAAATGACAGGTCTGTGAATCAAATGAGATGATGAGAATCGGAATCAAAATTTCAAATGATTTCATTCCAGTTTTAGCAACGTATTGTGTTTTCTTTGTCGAATACCAGAGCACTCCACCCAGAATTTTTCATAGCAAGGTTCTAGTGAACTTTGTTTCATGAACTGTGTGTGAAAAGTAGCAATATTTCCCTCTAGGGTTTTAGTAAATGGTGTAAAACTTGAGCTCTCACCATTGCATTTTAGAGCTAGGTCAAAAAACAGACTTCCAAACCTATTTTTTCCATTATTATAATCGGTCACATCATATTGCTTCACTGCTCTTCCTGAGATATCCTGAGTACTTTGCAAGTCTTCAACCTATTTTATCACAGCTCTTCCCTCCTTGCCTCCTGCTGTGTCTGCATTTGTTTTTCTTGCAGCTAGAAATTAAACCAAGCAATTTCTGCTGAATTTGCCACAGATATGTGGTTCTATAAACAGGAACAGACTTTAGGAGATGTGCGAAAAAAAAAAGCTATTTTATTGATTGAGATGGATAATATAACTACTTTGACCGAAGAGAAAGTCTGTACTTCATTTTAAAATTTAGAATTTCAGATCTGTCTCCAGATCAATGTTTGAAAAGCTTTATGGGAATAAAGTTCTCTTAAATTTTCTCTGGTTCATAAGCGAAACAGCAGGGAGAGAGAGGTGTCATCACGGAAGCATTTTAACACTCTTCAAAGACACAAGTAAATTCTTCTAGATAAAAGAAAAACATGAAGTTAGGTTTTCTGCTGGTCAGGTCATTTCTGAAGAAGACTAAAACAACAAGCTTCTGTTGCTAATTTTGATTAACGTGATTTTTCTTGGTGATTCGAAGTGCTGCTCTTAGCCAGCCCAAAGAGCAGGATCACAAGCACATGGAAGCATTCCACGTTCTCAGGGGAGCACAGTGTCAGCTGCTCTGAAGGACAGGGACTGGAGCCACTTCAAGGGAAAATAATCCTTCATTCCCGTTAGACCTACTTTGGAGGAGTTGATTACAGAAGAGAAGCAGCTTTGATTGTCTGCACGTTCCAGTTGCATTGTTGCTTAATTTCACATTCTTGGGTTCATAATCAGACCATGAGCGGTTCCCCCTGCCTTCAGCAGTGCCTTTGAGTGCTTGGCAGGCAAGCTTGCATCCCCTCACGGGGCAGGAGCTGCCTGAGGGTTTGTGCATCCCCTGGGAGACCTGTGGGCATCCCTTTGGGGCAGATGCGTGGTGGTTTCCCCTTCCAGGATCTGGGGTTTCTTCCAGAAGAATGTATGTGAAGCGTTTGACCCTGGTGAGCTGGGATGTACCTGATCATCTCCAGCAGCAAAACCAAGTCCTCTTGTCTCACTTAGCAGTTTTTATAAAGCCAAATTCTCAGAAGAGCCGATGATTGGCTTTTAAGAAGAAGTTTCCCTTTTGCAAGGCCTCAACAGAAGCTAGCAACTAAGCTCTGTTTTTAAATTTGGCCTTTATTTTGAGGCTGCATGAATGAATGTGAATTTGGTTGTTCCCAGCTAAGACACAAAAGAGGTTTACAAAATAAAAATTGTTTTCTTCAATCGCTTGAGTTTTTCTGCATTTTGTTTTCCTTTTTGTGCCTTGTGAGAAATGACCACTCTTTGCCTTTTCCTGTTCTGTCCTGAGATGTGGTTGTCATCAGGACAGAAGCAAAAATTGGTGCTTCACATGTAGTTCTGATCATTTTAGAATACTCCTAAATTAATTTTAACAATTAAAAAAAGGCTTTCACTTATTTACTGTATTGTGGTTGATTTAGAGGTGCAGCCTGAGGCATCATTTTGCTCTCTAAACACTAAGTGAACTTAGGTTTGGTTTTTTGATGAAGTTTCTGTTCAATCAGCAGGAAAAACTTACCATTGCCATGTCAATTTAGGGGCTGGAAAAATTACAGTATGTTCCTTCTTTTTGCCCCTCTCTGCAGTAATTTTGTAAGTGTTGGCCTTTTAATTACACAAGAAGACTTCCTCTGTTCTCCTCGCAGGGCAGGGTTTAAGAATAGGTGGAGAGGATGCTTTCTTATAAATATGTGAAATTGTTTTTTATTGTTTATGTAAACGCCAAATGCCTATAGATTTACGATACTTTTTAACCTATTGGTTATCTTTCTGTCATATCTATTTTTCCTTAATTATAGTGTCTTTTAAATACTGAATACCTGGAGAATTTTCCTTAAAATTAATTATACATATGTGAGCTAGGTTGTGTTCTAGCTGATATTAAATGTAAAGCAGTATAACTTCGGTGAGGTCATGGAAGATTCATATCACATGGAAAGATTTTCATGCTGCAGACTTCCATTTGTGCATCTAAAATGGCTCCTCACCAACTCTTGGACTGACGACACAGAAACGTTTTTTGTCTGTCAGGTAGATTGGCCCAGAGTGAATTGTTCTCCAAAGGAGCCTGGTTCAGTGCTCTCCAAGGACCTCCTCCCTTAATCCCATTGTGCCATGCTCGGCCCCCAGCGCTTCTCCTGGGATATGCACAGAGGAACTGGAAATTCAGATGTGTTTTTAAATGTCTGAGGGTATGGATAGGGGTGATCAGCCTTCTTCAGAAGTATCAGAGCTGGTCCATTCCCTGGATGGTCTGAGCAAAGCAAGAACAAAGGGAAATTTGAGCAGTCTGGATGTCCCCTGGTGACTGCTCTTTCCAGCTTTATTCCTTGGAAAGTGTCCTTTTCATGAGACATCAAGGCTATCAAATAACTCAGTTATCTGAATAATAGTAAAAATGGATGTTGTGGTACTGATGATGAAATTAGGTTTATTAACTTTATTAGCTAATTTTGCGTTCTTCCTCAGGAACAGGCTCACTGAGCATTACCGCGTAAGAGTGACGCGTGCTCCATCACAGCCACACACAGCCTGTACCAAATCCTTATCTCTCTCAGCCGAGACCACTGGCCAGCCCTGCTCCTCACCTCCCAATTCCCTAATCTAATCTAGCTCTGTGGGGTTTATGGGGCTTCATTTAAGCAGCAGAAGCTGTGCTAGAATTGTTACATGTGCCAGCAGCGCAGTGTACGCTGCGTGGCATTTCTTTCCACAGGTACAGGAGAAAGAGGTTGGTACTACCATGGAGAAAGATCTTTATTCTATTACTAAGCCAGTATAATTCAAGAGTGGCTGCAGAGCAACTGGAAACTGAGAAATGGGCAGCTCTGTAGTTCTAGTGAAATGTCAAAGTATAATGAAACAAGGGAAACGTACTGCTTCATGGTGTGAGCCAAGTTACAAGCAGGTGGCAGCAGTAAATATGTAAATAAATAACAATATGGATGAAATGTCAAGGTTTCCAGCTGGCTTTGTAAAGGCATTTCAGGAATATTATACTTAGAGTATCAATGCAGCGTGACCACTCAATAGAAATATGTATAATTTCAAAATGCATATGTTTACATTAAGGGATTAGGTTTTATCATGCCTAAAATTTAGATTCTGGCCAAAAAAACAGCCTAAGAGTTTGGGAAACCCCAAACCATGCTGTATGTTTAATGGGAGACTTGCTTCCATCTGACACCTTGTTATTTCACAGAATGAAACCTGCAGAGTTTCTACCTGTACCTTTTAAAAAAGGAATGTAGACTAAGACAACGTGTGTATGGTGTTACTGAGCTGTGGAGCCCTGTCTGCACGACAGGCCCATAAACTTCCATGTGATGAAAAATGCAGTCAGGGCCTTTGCGGGCTGGGACAGAAGTTCCTGCACAGAGACCTTTCAAAAACTGTCAGTGCCCTCTTTAGGACACTTCAGTCTCAGGCTTAGAGTTCTACCTTCTGCTATCAATTCAATGATTTTATTAGCTTTGAGGAAAGAAGTTCTCTATGATCAACATTATAAAAGTTTCACAATAGAGAGCATCAAAGAAAAAGAAGAAAAAGCATTCTAAAATAGATTTTTTTTTTTTATTTAACATGTGGCTGTTCATACCACCTTCTCTGAAAGAGGTCTGACATGTTTCAGAAACTTTCAACTCAAATATTCCTAGTTAAGTTGTAAGCAAGTCACATATTGATTGGAAAAGTAGATAATAATGACAGTGACCTCTTAACAAAGCCTCTAAAGCCAAATACATTAACAGTTGCTGAACAACACTTGAATTTTATTTGCTGTGTTGCTCCTTTAGAGAGCAGCATTAGCATTGCCTTGGGTTTCATCCCAAGGGACTTTGTTTACATTCCAGCATTTTATAAATATGAGATGAACACAAATTAAACTATTTTCAACATAGTGATATTATAGGGATAAATTAGACTTATGTCGAGAACTAGGACATTCTGTTCCAACACTACTGCCTTTATTAGCTTAAATATTTTTAAAAGACAAGTAGTAAAATTATGAAGTCCTTAGATCTAAAGACTACCAGTCCACTAACAGGAATTAGAACAGTAAGTGCTGATAAATTACAGACTGGGATTGTCAAAATAAACTTAAAACTGGTTACTGAGTCTTTGTCACTAAAGCAGATCTCCTTATAATGCAGAGTCACTTAAGCACATCTGTTACGTTGATGTATCACTAGTTTTATGGACCTGGATTAATTCCAGAGTAAACAGTTAGCACTCCGCTGAAAGGCTGTAAACATAGATACAAGTCATTCATCTAGAAATCCCCAAGCATAATTTGCCAACGGGCTAAGTGCCTCAAGTATTTTGCCCTTTTTGATGTAGCAAGATGCTACTATTCTGCATTCTGTAATGCTGAGGGTGACAGGGGAGAGGTGGCAAGGTTTTCTCCTTTTATTACTTACGGTTAAATTTGCCTCCCTCTAGAATTGAAGTGCTATCAGTCCTCAAGTTGTTCCAGGAGTTTATGAAGTGTTATGAATTTGCTAACAGTGAAATCTGCAGTTTTCCAAAATCAAAGTCACCAGAAGTACATGTACTCCATGAGGTAGAGATCTTCTAAAACTTAAGTACCATACTTCTAAAGACCTCTTCCAAATCAAAAGTGAGTCTGTAGATTGGAAGGATCACGGGACCTAAAGCCATTAATTACATCTGAACTGTATTTAACCTGATTTTGGAGTCTCTTTAGCCATCTTGAAATCTAAGAACAATTTGGAAGTTTGAATTAAACCTTTCATGTTCCTTCCGTTTATTCCATCTTGTGGCTTTTGCTTTGGCATACCTTCCCCTTTTGGCCATGGTAATGTTAAGACAGTTATGAAGAGATTAAACTTCTCTTCAGAGATTCACTGGGAACAGGTTCAAAACTGTAAAATAACTTGTTATTGTTATTTAATGCATGCTAATCCTGAAAATATGTCCTGAGATGTGGAAATGGCTACCCAGTAATGCCATGAAGTCTTTATTAAATTGTGGTAGGTAAGACCTTTTGTTTTGTTATTTTTTCAGGGTTCAGAGATTTCATAAAACTGGATTTGAACTCTTTTGGTACAAACAAGCCATTTCATTTGTTGCTGGTACCAATCAATCCCCAGTGGGGAAGTCTGTCTTTCCTTTTTTCAGGCCCCAAAATGATAGCAAAAAGTAGAGGTGCAGTAAATGGTTTCAGCAGGTCAGAGAATATAATTTACGTTACAGAACCGAGTTTTTTGTCTGCTGTCAAAGAGTCATAAGAATCTTGCTTGTTTAGAAGTGTTAGAATATCGGATATGAGAGATCAACAGGTAATTACTACTTTAAAAAAAAAAGCCAAAGCCAAGTGAATTAATTGAGGAACTTATTTCAAGTAGTCCTGAATTTTAAAGGACTAAGAAACTCAAAAGACTAGTCTTTTACATATTGAAATAAATCCCTGGATCATCATAGAAAATGTAAAGGTGGCTAAGTGGGAAAGAGAATAATTCTTAGTAGCTCTAATGTGAGGAAGAGCGTGGAAATGGTACAAATTAAGGATCCTACGATTTAATTTCCAGGTAGCAACTTTAGGATGACAAGGAGTTGGTGTAGGAGAAAGCAAGCTCTGGTTTGTGGAGTGTCATATGGGAATTGTTCTATCTTGAGTAAATGCAGACTAAAAATTGTGGGTTCAGCCTAGCGAAAATGAGGAATAAGTTTTAATTTAGGTGTAATTTTAATGGCATTTTCATCTGTTCTTAAAATAATCAGGATAAATTTATTGGGCAGCTTCCCAGCACTAAGAATCATAGACTCACTTAACCTGTATCTAGGATTTAGATCTAAATGTAACAGTGCTGGATCCATGCCTGAAAAGAAGGAAAGCATGATGTCTCCTGTAGAGATCAGTTTGGGGATTTTAGGCTGGGCTGAGTGCAGAGTACAGCCTTGCACCCAAACAAGGGGAAAATTCAGAAATATTTCCAGTTTAGAATCTGAATTTGGAATCTGAATCTTCTTACTGGTAGCTGGAATAAGCCCCAGAACTTTAGGAAAATTTGAATCATTATCTAAAGTCCAGATGTCTGTTACATTATTTGTAATAGTTGTAGGCCATGAAATATTAAAGGAATTTTTAAGAATGAATTTATTTTTAGGATTATGCATCTTTAATATCAGCAATCATTATTTTTAATTGTCCCAAATCTTGCCCAGGGGGGTGTCTTTTGTCTTGCACTCTGAGGTGGAAGAGTTAATTTATCTTTACTGGAATTTTACCTGAGGTCTGCAAAAACTAAAATTATTCTTATCAACAAGGAATTATTTGAATTGAAATAAATAGGCAAATTTTACTCCAGTTCTTAATGGATGTATGTATATAGTAATCAGCTGGGAGTGTCATTATCTTCCATAACTTACAAAAGATTTGCTGTAGATGTTTCTGATACAGTTCCTGCTTTTAGGCATTCAAAGGTATATCCTTCCAAGGCAGCTGTATATCCTACCTACCTGTCATTCACATGGACAGTTACTATGCTGGGCCAAAGGCAGAAATGACAATTGAGCACTTGTGCTTTCACCTTGGCAGATGTGGTGTTTAGTTTGTAAATAATAGATAAATAGCCTGGTTATATTCAGCTGATCTATACAGTACTTGCTACTTCCTACTGCAGATTTTGCAGTACATTAGCAGCTACTTCTGGCATCTTTCAAAATTGCCAACTGAACACAGCTACAATATAAAGTAACTCGAGTGGGATTTGTGAGTGCCATGAATTTTTATCTGTTTATATGATATTTTTATAACTGAGTATTAAATAAGACACTAACACTTAGAACTCAGTTTAAATGAGCGCAACGTTCGGATCAAAAGAGAAAACGTTCTCCTTAAAGGACAGGTCATTGCTTTTCCTTCAGAAGTGATCAAAGCTGGCTTCATTGAAGCAGTGGTTAAACACTGCTGCAGCATCACGGTGCTTAGGTTTCTTTTCTTTTCCACATCATTTTGCAGTACCCCCTACAAGGACAGTG
The DNA here is from genome assembly GCA_013389985.1 of Dryoscopus gambensis. NCBI lineage: Eukaryota > Metazoa > Chordata > Aves > Passeriformes > Malaconotidae > Dryoscopus > Dryoscopus gambensis. The sequence continues at coordinate 160,210 of WEIT01038117.1, forward strand.
AAGGACCTCCTAGAAGAAAGGACAGCACGTGTGGCAGAATTCCCCATGAGGTTCCATCACATTTGGTTTTAACATTTCGTATTCGTATTGAGTCCCTTTTATGCTGGTTTTATGCTGATTATACCTAGAGGCCATTAAATGTTATCAGATATTTTATATTTGCAATTTTGAATGCAATACATGGTATGAAATTCTTTTAAAGGCGGATGTTTGACATGGAGCATGAACATATTAAAGTGGATGTACTTCCAGAAACTCGTAGAGGTTGAGGACATCTTTTTTTGCTCTTTTAACTCTCAAATGCTGGCTGTGGCTTACGGCTCTGAGGTGGGGAAGATGATGTAAATTTTAAATATCCATTCCTGTGACTTTGCTGTTTTGAAATACAAACCCACAGAAGTTCATACACCTGATCATGTTTGTTTATTCAGGTAGTCCAGAATATGGTCTTACAGACTATGCTTAGGGATCTAAATCTGGTTCCCTTTTATTATATTCCCTATAACTATTTAAGATGACATACTGGAGGTATGAAGCTGAATAGAAAGGAGTACTGAGCAGAGTCCAATGTGAATAAACTGGAGTGTATTTCTGAGCTTTCACTGAGGAAAGTTTTTTACCTGGTTGTACGATAAAATTTCCTCTGTGGAGAGAGAGAGCAGCATGTTTTGAGTATACGTAAAAATAGAAAGAAAAGTTAAATGAGCAGCATTTTAATCTTCAGAGCACTCCGGGAGCCGTAACCTGACAATGTGCATGATGTAGGTAACTATTATAATCTGTTTCTTCAAGAAGAGACACGGATGTGGATCAGTTCCCAAAACAGTCTGAAAGTTCTAGAATTCTTCACTTGTTCCATTCCTTTATGACCAAGACCAGCCCTTCTTTAAAGTTAAGGAAATAATATAGATATACCTAAATAATATATTATTTCCGCATTTTTCTACAGCAGAAATGTAAAATAGCCTGAATGTTACTTCTGTCCTGTGGGTGGCACACACCTTTAGACAAGATGGTCACTGGGATGAGAATTAATATACTTATAAACCCTGTTTAGGGTTTCAGAACTGCCAAAACAGGTCCTACAGGGATAAAAACCTTGGGAAGCTGAAAATAGCATTCTACAAGTTAGCCTGTTTTAAAATGGTTTTTATAACTTTTGAAATCCAATTCTTTGATATTAGAATATGTAGAGGCTTGAACTTTTTACAGTGTTGATGTTGCTTGTATCACATTGTCAAATGTCCAAAAAGAGAATTTTAGTTCATGTCCATAAGTGAGTATTACTGGATCCTACTTTCCCATGAGCCTGAGGAGCTGTGTGGCCTTGAACAAATCGTGAAACCTCTCCATGCTTCATTTCCCATATTTAAAATGGGTACAATATGATTTGTATTTCAAAAATTGACACTTCTCAGCAGCATTGGCACATACCCAAGGGGAGCGATCGGCTCTGGGAGCCATCATTTTCAGTTTGGTTGGGGAGTGGGCACAGCACCTACTTTTCCAAGCTGGCTTTGGTGTTCCTCTTGGAGCAGAGGAGTGGGACGGGCTGCTGGGAGCTGCAGGCTCCTCCATCTCCCCAGGATGAAGCCCAGAGAGGCAGAAGGCAGTGCAGGGAGCTCTGTCTGCAGGGAAGGCAAATGCGCTCCTCGTGCTCTGACAGACCTTACATCACCGTGAGAGCTGCCTCCTGAACAATTAAATCATTTCAGGTCTAGTGGAAAAAGTGGATTTTTTTTTTTTTCTGGTTTGCTGTAAGGTGGAGTAAATGTAGCACACTTCAATTGTCATTGAAGAGATTTTCTTGTGCTCTTCCTGTAAATGGTGGAATAGGCTTGATGGGCATTCAGAGGCCGGGAGAAAGAAACATGCAAAACAACGGCCCACAGAAGGGAAAGCTGAACCAGAAATGCTGCACTTGTGTTCTTCTCACAAAGGAGCTGCTCTTTATAACTTTTGCAGATGCCTGTCATGATAGAAAGACATCTTTTAAAGGCAGCAGGAACCACTTAAATCATGTGCATAATTATTTCAATACAGTATTAAGCTAGTGATACAGCAGTGTTCTGTGAAGAGAACACTAATTGGGAAGCAGGTTCACTTGTCACTGTTGTGTGCGGGTTTTTCAGTTGAGAAGAAGGAAAGGATTTTATGCTTTTAAACTTTTGAAAACTTTTTTCCCACTTTCAAATTTTAAAATGACGAGATTATTTGAAAAATAAAACACAGAAATGGAACGGTGCTGTTACCACCTACAAACCTGAATCTTTGATGATAGGTTCTATTTCACTTTTTGGGCATTTTTTCCCTTTTCCTGCTTGTTGTAAGCACACCATTCCTTTGCATCAAAGATCACTAACTTTAGACCTGTCCTCAGGTGATGCCTTGCCCAGGTGTAAGAGTCCACGCTTCTCACAGGTGGAGTAATTCACACTGTGCAGACAAATAACATTGTGTCATACCAATTTCATTTATTTTTTTCACTTTGTCTTTGGAAGTGAAGTATTTAGGGACTTAATTCCGATTGCCTAAGGAAATGCTAGGCTGTTAAATCTGAAGTGTTTCAGATAGTTAAAAGCTGCAGGTCTGGGCCCTTTGTTTTTACCTCTATTTCCTTCCATTTTCTTCACAAAATCCCTTCATAAAGATATTTTGGAGCTTTTTCCAATATGTATTTATTCTCTGGTACCTGATACATCTCCAATTTCACCACCTTGATATTAATATGAAATTTGCAGCTGCACTCTTAAATTTCATCTCCAAAATGCCTTCCAGAATGCAGAAATGCCAGACAAGGGAATGGGGTTCACTGATGGAGATGCATCCTCCCTCAGTCTGCATGGTGGGACTTGGCCATCTTGGTTCATTTATCAGCTTGGTTTCTGAGATAACTGCACTTGCCAACATCAGTGTTGATTGGTATGAAAGAAAAAGAGCCATTTCCTGAACAAAACCACATTCAAATCATGAGATAAGTTTGCCACACCATGCGTCAACGAGAATCGGAGCTGCTTTCAGAGAAGTGGCTCTGGTACACTGCTCTTCTCTTTCATATAGCCACCATTTCTTGCAGTGTCTTAATAGCAAACTACACATTTATAATCTAATCTTATAAAATTTGGCAATACTTGCAATGAAATCTCAATGTGCTGCTTTTTCTCTAGACACATGTTGTATACAATGCATCTCTCTGCCATTCCAGGTTATTACAACAGCATAAAACCTTGCATTGGTTAACAGGGTTTCAGCCTAACCACGTTAAAATATTTTTTTTTCTTAGGTTTTACTTTTTTCAAGCAGACCTAGTTTAGTCTCAGCCTCATAAATACATCAGGAAACTGTGCTGAAGTGGAAAGAAGGTAACAAGCTGTGTCTGAGAGCTCTAGGATTAAACACATCCAGCAAAAATATTTGACAGAGCCTTTGAACATCCTGTTCAACAAAAAAAGAATGAAAATATCCCATCTTCTGTACCCTGCTTTTTATCATCATGGGTACATAAAAGAATACACATTTTGAAAATGAATTGAAATGGCATCCTATGTGTCCTACCTTAAATTTAAACCAAGCTTGAAATGTATTTAGATTAGAATTGGTGACAGTATGCCAGAAACCTTGCTTACAAGTCTCCTGAAAAACTGATAATTATTTTTTTATTTTTCCACGCCTTTAAAGAAAAGAACCTAAGTGTCGGGTCTCACAAAAATCTACGTAAGTTTGCAATCATTGCAGCATCTATTAATCTCTTGTAGACACTTAAATTCTATTTTAATTCAGAAAGAGAACTGTTGTTTAAATACTACATTTTGATGCGCAGTGTGCTGATATCCTGCATGATCTTTCTGGAAAACTTGTGCTTGCAGAAGGAGCAGCATGAATTCTTAATGTATCACTGCCAGCAGGCACTGCTGGGACAGTGAGGGAGCCAGGGAGCCGTGTCCGGGCCAGTCGCTGTCCCAGTCCTGCTGAGCAACAGATCAGTTCTCTGAGAGGAACCAGCTTTGCTTCCTTAGCCTGGAAGGAGCATTAGCAGCCTGCTGTCACTACCAGCACAGCAGTTGTTGTTTTACTTCTCATCTTTCAGGATTACAGATTTCTGGGAGACCCACGGGCAGAAATCGCCCTGCAGGACTGGTTTGTGCTGCAAGGGGATGTGTTCCCCAGAAATTATTCATTCCCACTTCACATTTCCACCTGAGTGCTGCAATGGCTAATGGCACTTCAAAAAAAAAAAAAATTAAAAGCAGTATATTGGAGAATAAATACTTATTACATGAGCCAGTGACCTTTCCGAAGCATTTGCTCTTGCAAGGAAGGACCAAGATAACCATGGACTGATTAACTGCCTCACTGCTATCATGATCACTGTCCAGATTTTAACAGTTGTTTTCATACTGGTTTGAAATTGGTGCTTCCTACAACACACCCAGGGATTCTCCAGACTCAGAATCTCCAATAAATTCTGTGGATGTAGAGTTTCTAGTTGCTGAAATAAAAATTAAAAGGAAAAGGAAACATGAAGGGTGCAGAGAAGGTGTGGAGGTAAAGATTAAGATATTATGGAATCTTTACAAATTAGGTCAGTGGATTTACAGTTTGTTTTAACTGATTTTGTTGTTGTTTCTATTTTTTATTTTAGTGGAAGCCATGGTCTGTCTTCATCAGTCTCCAGTCACAGAGTCCTACACAGTAGTTTATCCATTTTTGCTCAGTAATTAAAGAGTGTAAAAGAGAAGTGTTCCTCTTCAATATGTTTGGCTTGTGAATAAAGATACTCCTAGGACCCTCAATGAAATGTTTAACGACAGAGTAAAATATAATTCAAGACTGTGAAACTGTCCTATTGAAAATTAGGTATTATGTAATTTTATTTATTTAATATTGAGTAGGAGAATAAAACATGGCTGAATAATATCTTGAGAGCTCCAAATCAGATATATTAAAGTCAGATAGACATGACAGTAAGTCCAGATATCCTTGCCTATTTGTGGAGTTTGCTGTGAAACATAGAGACAGTAAGGAATTATGCCCCAAATGTGGCCAGATGGGAATAAGAGTGAAGATTGTGGGTTTTTTTCTATAAAGAAAAGTTCTTATTTAATATTTATGAATGAAAGATGTCATCAAGCTGTTGATTGTAAATAGTGATTCACTGATTTTGTGTGCCCACTGGAACTACTTGAATTTCAGGTGTTTGTCAGAGTAGTTGAGCAAATCTATTTCACTAAAAATGTGTGAGATCTGTGTTTGGTGTGATAAATCATGTATGATGAGTCTCTGGGAAAATTGTTCTCTTTAACTTGGATCTGTCTTAGTACTTTATGCCTAGTCATGGGGCTTTGAGACATTTCGTAAAACTTGCCATGAAATGATCATGGGAGATCCTGCAACATCTGCTTGTGGCTTCTTCCTCCTCCATGTGAGGAAAAAAAGTTCTAAACAAAACACATTTATTTGCGTATCATTGCTTACTACTTATTGAAGTTGGGATGAGATGCTATTGATGCTTCTCCTAGTTTCTGCAGAATGCTCTGAAGTGAGACCTAAAAGCATAGGACTTTTATTTTTTTTTTTAATAATTTCTTTTAAAGCTGGTAACTAGCTAAAGGTTTATCCTTTAATAGTGCCTTTATGACCAGTGTATGTCGTTGTCTATGAATATTCCCTAAAGAAAAAAACCAAACAAACTATAAAATTGGGCAAAACTATTCTTTTGACCTATGAGAAAAGTTATTATCTGGAGGTTTTTTCACATGCATAAGTGAAAAATACTTTAGAATATATTTTAAAATTATTTAAAAGCTATCACTGGAAACAAAAGAAGTGGTTCACTGCAGTGTTATGATCTATATATATTTGGATGAAAGATGTAAGACAGAAATCATTTGTTCCTGATGTCTGAAGTAGGCATATATAATTTACTGTGAGAGATTTCATCATTCCGAAAAGAAAACTTCTGGGCTGAGAGATACCCTAAGTTTAAGCAGGAAATAGCTTCATTGAAAAACAAGGATTTTTAATCATCACAAATAGTAACTATTTAGTTCTTAGGCTTTATTAGGCAGCACAGTAAAGGACAGGTTAGGGCTGCTTGCAGATGTTCTTTAAGTTTAAACTTAGCTGCCTACATTGTTATGGCGGAGCAATGGTGGGTCTCCACACCAAATAATGAGGATACAGCATTTCTTATCAGTCCTTTTGCCTCCCTGGTGCTTTCTCAGTCAGGCTTTTCTTGCGGGGAAGGGCAGCCCCGTTGCTCCCAGGTGGAAGGTGCCAGTGGAGCATGGATCTGGCTGTTCCCAGGTGGAAGTGCCAGTGGAGCACGGATCTGGCTGTTCCCAGGTGGAAGTGCCAGTGGAGCACTGGGATCTGGCTGTTCCCAGGTGGAAGTGCCAGTGGAGCCCTGGGATCTGGCTGTTCCCAGGTGGAAGTGCCAGTGGAGCATGGATCTGGCTGTTCCCAGGTGGAAGTGCCAGTGGAGCACTGGGATCTGGCTGTTCCCGGGTGGAAGTGCCAGTGGAGCATGGATCTGGCTGTTCCCGGGTGGAAGTGCCAGTGGAGCATGGATCTGGCTGTTCCCGGGTGGAAGTGCCAGTGGAGCACTGGGATCTGGCTGTTC
>WEIT01038117.1:166861-177909 GCA_013389985.1 Dryoscopus gambensis
GGTGCCAATGAAGCCCTGGGATCTGGCTGTTCCCGGGTGGAGGTGCCAATGAAGCCCTGGGATCTGGCTGTCCCCAGGTGGAAGTGCCGGTGGAGCATGGAGCTGGCTGTTCCCAGGTAGAAGGTGCCAATGGAGGACAGATCTGGCTGTTCCCGGGTGGAGGTGCCAATGAAGCCCTGGGATCTGGCTGTCCCCAGGTGGAAGTGCCGGTGGAGCATGGAGCTGGCTGTTCCCAGGTAGAAGGTGCCAATGGAGGACAGATCTGGCTGTTCCCGGGTGGAGGTGCCAATGAAGCCCTGGGATCTGGCTGTCCCCAGGTGGAAGTGCCGGTGGAGCATGGAGCTGGCTGTTCCCAGGTAGAAGGTGCCAATGGAGGACAGATCTGGCTGTTCCCGGGTGGAGGTGCCAATGAAGCCCTGGGATCTGGCTGTCCCCAGGTGGAAGTGCCGGTGGAGCATGGAGCTGGCTGTTCCCAGGTAGAAGGTGCCAATGGAGGACAGATCTGGCTGTTCCCGGGTGGAGGTGCCAATGAAGCCCTGGGATCTGGCTGTCCCCAGGTGGAAGTGCCGGTGGAGCATGGAGCTGGCTGTTCCCAGGTAGAAGGTGCCAATGGAGGACAGATCTGGCTGTTCCCGGGTGGAGGTGCCAATGAAGCCCTGGGATCTGGCTGTCCCCAGGTGGAAGTGCCGGTGGAGCATGGAGCTGGCTGTTCCCAGGTAGAAGGTGCCAATGGAGGACAGATCTGGCTGTTCCCGGGTGGAGGTGCCAATGAAGCCCTGGGATCTGGCTGTCCCCAGGTGGAAGTGCCGGTGGAGCATGGAGCTGGCTGTTCCCAGGTAGAAGGTGCCAATGGAGGACAGATCTGGCTGTTCCCGGGTGGAAGTGCCAGTGGAGCATGGATCTGGCTGTTCCCCAGGCTCCTTTCGTGGAACTGGGACCAATAAATGACACGTTCCAGTGCTGTTCTGAATGAACCTCTCCCCTGCTGTGTGCTATTTATAATCTGCTCGGGCATGCACTCACAAATATTTTCTGTGATCTAATAACAGCTATTACTGAGAGCTTAAATGATTTCAGCTGTCGAATCTGTTCACTGTTAAGCAATACTCTGCTATTAGGGTTGGCTGAATGGTGTGACTGCACCACTTCCAAAATCTCATGTGGTGGCTATATTTCTCCATCAAGGTGATAGAGCCAGGGAGAGCCAGCTAAAATACATAGAAAATGCATATCTGAAAATAAGAAACAATTTAGATGAAAGAATATTAGTGGAGAAACACTTTTTTCTTTTTTAATAACTTGGTAAATACAGATATCTTGTTAATTATGATTTATTCATTAGGTTCCCAGAATCCTTTCCTACCCTGGTGACCCAGGTCAGTGTAGGTTTCTTGGCTTACTTTATATAAAGAGATAACTTGAATTCCCTGGATGAATCCTAAGTGACACTTAAAAAAAGCACTTCTTTGAATACTTTACAGTGCAAGATACACTTTCTAAAGAGTTTTTCTCAGTACATTCTTAAAAACAGTGGTTTAAACCAAAAAATAATTCTGAAAAATATCCATGCAGGGCAAGTTCATCTTGCTGGGGGGATGAGGTAAAATTCAGCTTGTTGCTTGAAAAAGAGGGGAATTCTGAAAAATGAGTGGGTTTAACAATTCAGTTTATTGAATTAATCCCATAATAAAACAATTGTTACTCTCATTTTCCTCCTGGTCCCTCTCCTGTCTGGTACAGTCCACAGCACACGGTGCCAGCAAGCTGTGTTGCCTTTCCTAACTGCACAGTCCTTTCCTCTCAGGATGGTCACATGGCAAGGGCTGTAAGTGTTTATCTAGAAAAATAGCATTAAAAATGGCTTTATGTCTTTTTTTGTTTGCCCCTTTTCAGCTCTGTCTTTATAGGGAATAAACAGAGGGGAACAAGGAGAGGAGCCAGCTCCAGGTGACTGGCCAGCTGCCTGTGGATCAGCACTAGAAAGTGCTCCACAGATTGCAATCTGAAACCCATTAATATAATGGATAAAGTCTATGAAGCATTTTAAAATCTCCCTTGCCTATAGTGCTGCATTTTATAAGCTAGGTGACATCAAAAGAATTGGTTCTGGCTCAGACCAACTAATAAAAATGGATAAGGCTTATTTTTATGCTGAATATCAGTAAAAGCATGTGCAGAAGATTACATTTAACATTCTGGCTTTTACCCAGAGCACAACAAAGTCTATCTTATCCCCATCCATCAGAACAGAGTTTGATAGGTTTGGAGACCCCAGATTTTCATCTCCTATTGGAGCATGAAGCAGCAGCTTGGGCTTGCACAGAGATTGTGTGAACATGCCATTGCTCACTGTGTTATGTTTCCTTGAACACTTATAAAGAAGGTTGTCTAATTAGGCACAATGTTTAAATAGGATATTTTAAACGATTGATACTTAAAGCTGATATAAAGCATTAAATGTTGTTGTTATATCTCTCTATATTAGGAATAATGGAAAGAAATGGAAAGTCTGGCTATTTCCTGTAGTCAAAGGGAGAAGAGCATCTTTCAGAGCCCAGTAAAAATCCCACATATTTGTTTTTATGCCTGTACAGCTTTAATTATTGTTAATTTTTCTAGGTACCACATGTTTATTTAAAACTGATTTTTTTGGTTCAGTAGTCCAGCCTGTACCAGCATTAGCCTCCAGATCTCAACAGCATCCTGTTTATTCTGATCTAGCTTGCCTGACTGATTCCCCAAAGATAAAATTCACTAAGTGAACTTGACAGATTCCAGGCTGTCTCCATATGGCAGGGACTGGGCTGCAGCTTCTGAAGCTGCCTGGGATTTAAAAGCTGCTCTCACCTTATTAAGATGGCAGCAGTTACATGCAAGGCAAGTTCGCAGGGGCTTGTTTTAATTCTTTTGGCTTCTGCCTGAGACCAATCCATACCATTTTTTGTGCATGTGAATTAGAGCAGGACCAGAAGGATGACTTTTCTCTTCCAAACGGTTCTTACACCAGCAAGGGATCAGAACTGAAAATGAATCTGTACCTCAGTCGTTGACAGTTTTTTTAAGAGGAGTTTAGGCTTAGCAGGTGCTAAACGGACCAGACCACAAGAGATTTCTGGAAAAAAAGTGATGAAACAGTATGAATTTATTTGTTGCTGGGTCTTTCTTCCTTTTTGCCTTTGTGTACTGTTACTTATCTGTCGTTTGGGTTTGTGCTGTTAACCAAATCATTTAATTGTCCTACATTAAAAATGTCAAACCTGTATTCTGGCAATACCAAAATACTGAGCTGAATTGCAAGGAGCATTTTTGAGAATGCAGACCAGCTGAGGATCTTTCTCTACACATTTAAATCTGTGTGTGGCAGACAGCCATAATCAGTCACAGAAAATGGGTTCTCTGAAACTTACTCAATACTGGTGAAAGAAAATAGTGCTGGAAACACATAAAATATTAGTTCTTGTAATTTGAGTGGGTTCACAGGGCTAAAGTAATTTACTCTGATAGTTTTAAGCAGACCATCCTTAAAATCACAACATTAGAAAAAAAGGAATTTAGACAATGCAGAGAAAGTATCCTAAGTGGTGAGTGCTTCTTCTATGAAGTACAAGCACTGTAAAAGATAGTTCATTAAGAAATAAGTTTAAATTCATATTGTTGTATTGGGGTTGATGCAGTTATATTTTTCTAAGAAAATGAAAGTAGAAGTTGAGGTTTCCTTGGCTATTCCTGTTCCTGCCTGACATTGTTTTTCAGGAGCATGTGCATACCCGGATGAGAGATCAAAAATGAGTAACCTTTCTAAATTTCCTTCGTCATATCTTCTCTTCTTTTCATAGTCCCAAAAGGGACTAGAAGTAATCTGATATGAGACTTTCAAGTTAAAAATAAAATAAAAATTAGAAAAAACCGCAAACTTTAGTGAGTTAAGTTTTGTATTTAAATTACAAGTAACCTTTGACTAAGACAAGCAGTGGTGTTTCATAGTTTCTCCCTATGGATTTTGTTGTTTCTTTGAGAAATAGTGTGTGGTTTTGTTGTTTGGTTTGGGGGTTTTTTCCCAGATACTGGTTTTAAACTTGGGAGATTGGATTATATAGAGGCACTGGGGTTTTCCGGTTATCTGTGGTTCTTGCTCTTGCATCCCTTTCATAGCAGGAAGTGAGGATCTTCACTTGGGACCCTGTAATCAAGTGCTAGGTTCCTCCCTTTTCCAGAAAGAGAAGCTCTTATGGAACCCCTGTTCAGCATCTTTGCAATTCCCATTTTATCTGGAGCTGTGTTAATCAGTTTGTGAAAACTGTGATTTTTCTCTCAGACATGTTGCATGTTTAGAATCATCTTTGTCTTCCTCAATGTCATTTGTAATGCTTTTTATCTTCAGTTAATTTGCATTTAGCTGTAGATTAGTTTGTAGCAATAACTACCTCTTTATTTGCTTTCTGAGGCATTGTTTCTTTCTGTGCTGTATAATGTAGACTTGTGCCAAATAAGCCCAGTGGTATTTCAGCTGGGAACAACAGGCTTTACCTCATTACTGTTTCTCACAACATTTGTAATGCTCTTGTGGGCACATGTGTAAGAAATGTCAACTGAGTCATTATTGGGGTGGATGTTCTTACAGCAGGTGTTTTAAAGGCAAAATTTCAAGTCTCTGAACAAAAAGAGACCAAATTCCCAGTCAAGAATTTATAACGAGCAAATAGGTGAGCCCTTTCTCTTAGATTAGGTTCTCTTTCCTGACGCCCCTCTGCCCTGCTGCAGGTACATGAAGGCAGTTTGGCAGCTGAACTCAGCCCCAGGTCCAGGGTTAGTGGGTAGGGATTACCTTTGAGAAGGAGCCTTTAATGTTGCTTTTGCATAAAAAGGCAGGTGGGTTTGATTTTTAACAATACACCACAGTCGTGATGTTAAATCTGCTACAAAATTCAGACATCTGCGTTTTTGAGCAGCTGTAGCAGAGGCATGCAGTGCCTCTTCCAGACTCAAGTTTTATTTTGCCCAAACCTATTTTAGATTTAAACCCCTTAGAGGTGCCTTTTGCTTTTGTTTTTTACGTGTCTTTTGTATGTCATTGATATGAATCACTTGGTGCTGCAATTGTACATCTCTTGTGTTTGTGAAGTGAGCATCTTTTCAGCATCTTTTTACTTTTAATTTTCTGTTGTATGGACTAGGCAGTAGGAATAATGCCACTGACGTAACAGTGAATTGAAATCCATTATTTGACTGAGCAATTAAATGGCTTTTCTGATAAACCTGGATGTTAATGACCATGGAATGGCATAAAATAAAATGAAATGATCAGAACAGGCAGCTCAGGCTCACTCTGTAAACATCTAGGTTGGCTGAAGTGCAGCAGTCTGTGTTTACAGCAGGGCTGGCAGAGGGAGAGAGATGTGAGTGTTCATCTGCACAAAGTCTGAGTTTAAGTTGCTCATAGAGAAATTTGAATCATTCTTGATTTCCCCCCCCACCCAGAATCTGATGAGGTGTCTTGGCACTTAAAAGATGGCAGGGTTACTCGGCACTTAAAAGATGACTGGGCTTGAACTGGTGCTAGCAGTGCACAGCACAGAGAAAAAACACCTAAGAGGTCTTCAGCACCTCCGGGTTAATCTGGAAAATGCCATCTGAACACAGCTTTGAGAGGTTTGTTAATCCTTCCAGAAAGGTGGTTTGAGTTGGTTTTTATTTTTTTGTTTGGGTTATGTTTCGTTGTTGGTTTGGGTTTGTGTTTTTGTTTTTTGTTTTTGTTTTGGTTTGGTTTTGTTTTGTTTTTTAAGTTTAGTTTTTATTTTTACATGGCTGTGAATTTTTTATGACATAATAAGAATAAGAAATAGAATAAGTTGGTTGCTTTGGATAGTCCAGATCACCAGCTGTTTGTCACAGCGCTTTTAAAGATCTGGCATGTTTCATTCCCCTGCTTTTTTCCATCACGTGTTATTTTTAGAACGTGGTAACTTTAAATAACAATTGGTTTACATTCATTTATTTAACACTGAATTGAAGTGGTGCATCTTTTGTGTAATAATGACATACCAAATATGTATGAAAATGTAAGGAACTGTTTACTAACACAGAACACACTGGTTTAGGTTATAGTTTACTGTATTGCCACTGTTTGTGAATGAAGTTACCTACAAACATTACTTTGGCACATAATAATGAGGAGACAGAAATATTTCTGTATTTTAGGACAGCCTAACCTGTGTCTGAATTACAAAGTATAGAAGTTTTACAACAGGAATTGTTTAGGATTATTTGGAAGCTCAAGTTCGTGTTTTCAGGAAAGGAGCTTTGCAAGTTATGCTAACATGTTCATTTTAGTGAAATTATTTTAGAGTTGTGCAAGTCTATATTGTGCAAGTCAGGACAACACCACAGTGGAAATATGAGAAATGCACAAACCCATGTCGTTAATTAAAAAAATTGGTAGGGAGTAAATGCTAGTTGCTTTGGTAGTAGGAATGGTTTGCTCAATTTAGTATTAAGGGACCCAAGGATACTGACTGAGAGTGTTTGTTTCCTAGAGGAGCCGAAGCCCAGGTGGTTTGTGCTGTACCAACACGTAAAGGATGCAGGAGATGTGGAGCAGCAGAGCTGGCAGGAGCTGGTGCTGCCCCGCTGGGCATTGCTGTGCCCTGGGTGCAGTGGCAGCGCTGGCACAGTCCCAGTCTTGCCTCATGTCCCTGTCCAACAGCACCTCGCCAAATACACCACAGGAGAGTGGACCAGACTGGGAACTCGTGGAAGCTGCAAGAGCCTCCCCAGAATCAGTATGGTTGCTGGGTGATTACATCATGCAGAGATAGGCCTGGGAACAGTCTTGACCTTTTTTTCAGAAGCGGTGACAATGTCTCATTTCCCAGCCAAGAGCATGAGTCAGGCTGCTCAGCTCAGTTTTCAAGGAAGAGGGCAGCTCCTTGGACTGCTTCAAAATGTCTCTTGCTTGAAAAATTCAAGCTTTCATGTTGGCTTCTGCAGAGGAATTTTTTCCAGGCTAGTAATCTCAGTTTACTCTCTAGCAGGCTGGTAAGGAGCTGGATTTACACAGTTCTAGAGAGCATTAGAGACAAGTTCTGTTCACAAGAAACTGGCCCAGGTTGCCTTCTGTTTTACATTTTTACTTCAGTTTTCTGAGGAGATATTAACAAAACACTTCACTATATTTAGAATGCTAATGGCAGTCAAGTTACGTCAAAAGAGGGATCTATTATTACATTGACAGAATGTCAGTGGCAGAAATCAGCTATAACTTGTTCTGCATGTCATTAGCTGGAAAAATCACATGCAGATTTTTAACATTGATCAAAATTCCGTTTCTCACTGATTTTTTGCTGTGTTAGACCTAGGACGGAATAAGAAATTTTTCTTGGGTGTATTTTAGTATGCAACAGAAATTGCAGTGCTCGAAGCCCATTTTTGCCTCATGATAGTTTATGCATTCATTCCTCCCTTGGAAATTATGTTTACTTAAGTTAGTGAAAGCTGGGCGAGGTCTTTTTACATTTAAAAGAGATTTCCCACATATCTCTCTTTGATTGTCATATCCTTCAGTGCACTTGTCCAAATCCTACCCACATGCCGCTATGCAGATGAGGTACTCCCACATAGGGAATGTTCTGCACAGAAATCATGGAACGCCTAAGCAGCCTTTTTTTCTCTTTAAGAAATAGACTCCTAAAAACTATTCTAAAGACAGCACAATTCTGCCCACCAGCTGAGGATAATGTAGGGGTACCTTTAAAATATATTGTTATATAAGCTGATAGAAAAAAAAAATGAAGCAAAAATGGCGAAGTTTTGCTGCAGCTTTAGAAAGTTGCCAGCTGCCTGGAATAAACTAGTTTAATTCACTTAAACTATATTATATGTAAGTCAAAAAGCTGACACATATTTAGCTGGCAAACCTCTACATCCTTGACTGAAGAACACTGCAATGATAAGACCAGGGTAAGATTCATTTGCTCTTAATACTTTCCTGAAGCATCAGCCGTTGTTCCATTGCTGATGACGACACTTTTCACAGGAGCAGCAACGCTGGTGTGTTGATTGGCGTTTGAGTTGCAGTTTAATACAGCTTTAATTTGCTTGGCCAGGTTAGAAAAGGGAGCTCTGCTGTGTTGGCCAGTCCCAGGACGAGCCGTGCAGCTCTTTCACATCTTCACTGCTCCCTGCACTGTGGATTCTTCTGCTGCCTTCTGATAAAATCTCTTGTCGATTGTTCCCTTTGCAAATGCTTTTTGTGTCCTCTTTGGGGAGCAGCTTTGGTTCAGAGGAAGCTCCAGGAGCTCCTCTTGCCTGCTCACGGTGTGAGAACCGTTTACAGGGGAATTTATAATCGCTGGGGCTTTAAGGTGGTAGATGAATGTAAAAATGTGCGTGCATCGCAAATTGCTGTTTTCTGCAAAAATTCTGTTGGCTTTTTTTCTTTTTTTTTTTAAACCAACTTGAACCAGTGCTCTGGACAGAATCTAACATTGTAGCTCAAACAAATATTTTTAAAACCTTCCTTGTTCTGTTGCAATTTAAGCTAAAGCAGACATTAGAGGCTGCATTCTTTTATGTGTTATATTTTTCTTAAACTTTTTTTCTTAGTCAGAATTAATAATGATAGAGTTTGCTGTTTAATTCTTCATAGTTCAGTGATTGGTTTCCATATGTTGAAATAAGTAACTATTTAGAGCCATCTGTTTCCCTTGGAAGTAAGAGTATTTTCATTAGTGTTCAGCATTTAGCAGATACTTGAAAAATTAAATTCAGGCTAAGTTTAAGTTGATCTTTCTGGACATTTTTCAAACAACAATGGATGGTATAGTTAAAAAGCTGTAGGGTTTTTGGATTGATAATATTTGCATTTGGCAATCACCTAACTCAGACATTAAAAATAAGTGTGGTACACAAAACTGAACAAGAAAGCCTCCCCCTAATTAGCTGAGTGGGATGTAAGACATGTATAGGCCTTATTCAGGTCTTTTCCTTAAAGGTAAGTTTATCTAATAAGGTGCTGGCCAAAAGCAATTTTCTATTTCCATATTATTGTCGCTAAAAATTAGGAAAACATTTAGATTATCACTCAAATCAGAAGTTCTGTCTCCTCCTCGCTTTTGTTCACGATAATTCGATTTCTCTGCTAAGTTTTGGATGCTACTGATATTCTCAGCTTGTTCCTGGGAAAAGCCATAAAATCCTGAGCCAGGTCACTTGGCAGTCAAGTGGAAGAGAAAACTGCTTTTCTGCTATATTGTATTGCTTTAAATTGCAAATGCCTTTGTATTTGCTTCGGATTTTTGCTTCATTTTGTTTTGTTTTTAATCCTGCTGTTGCACTCTCTGTGTTAGAATCTAAGATTTATATTTCTTTGACTGTTTAATGTTTCCTTTCATCGCCTTCATAAATAGTAATGACTAGCTTATGTATATCCAGGGAAGTAAGGCAAAAAGCCCTTGAGTGTGCCAAGTCTGAAAAAATTTAAATTAGTGTATCAAATGTTAGAAGAAGAGGAATTAAGGCTCTTATCAGCTAACCATAAGCCAAGAATCTTTTAAATTCTAACAATGGTCTGGTGGATGCAGCTAAATCTGGCTTTGCTTAAGAAAGACAATAGCAGGCGTATGGTTCAAAGTAAAAGATTTCACCTTAATAAAAGCTATTTAACATATTATTCTAAATCCACAGAAAGGCAAGTTTTTATTCCAAGGTGTAGATCATTTCTGGTAGGGGAATCCCACAATTTTTAATGAACATGTTTCTCTTCCTCATTTCTAATTAGCTCCAGCACTTAGATTGCAGGATGCCAGCCTTCAACACTGAGATTTCAGATGGTAATAAAGCACTCGAGGTGGTATTTAATTAGAGTGGTGCTAGGAAAGACCTGAGCAGGGCTGAAACACTAATCCTTTTGCATTGCCCAGTGTCCCCTTGTGGTTGTGATTGATGAGTTGATTTCTCTTTACAACTTCATTTGCATCGTGTGGCAATCCCCGCAGGCAGAGGTGCTGTGCATTTCTGGATCAGAGCTCCCCATTAGGACAAGCTAATGTGCTAAATGGGCTAGGGGTAGGGTGAAGAGCTCTCCTAGCTCTTAAGCAACCTATTAAATAACAGGTTTATGGTGGGTGATGTGATTCCCCATGTAAATGCAGGTGTTTGTGATATCTTTATCTCTTTTTACCTTGAAAATATATATTCTACCACCCACTATCTGTCCTACCCTTTCCCTCTTCTATTTATCTCAGTTGCTGTATTAAAATGATCATGTCAGGTAGTGGCTGCTATGAGGAAGAGCTGTAAGAGCTTTTTTTTTTGATTCATAGAGGTAAGATAAATTGGTCAGGATTTTCTAAAAAAAATAGACATATTTTCATCCATATTACTAGAACTCTTAGTAACTGAAATTGGAACTCCAGATTGAAACTTCTGTAATGCAGAGCTGTTTCTTGTTTGCAACCAAAATATTGTAGCAGGACTGTCCAAGCTCCTTAAGCTGTCAGTCTGCTTGGCCCCAATGACAGAGCCATCAGCACTGCCCCTCAGACCTGCTGTTCCTGGGAACAGTTGGGACGTGCTCACATCAGATGACATCTCCATGTCATGCACCTAAGAGCATTTCCAACAGTGAATTTCTGCTGGATGAGTATATTTGCTCTGGCAGCAGAGGAAGCCAACAGTATCCTGGCCTGGGCAAGCAGGAGAGTAACCAGGAAATTGACAGAAGTGATTTTCTCCCTTTACCTGGTACTTGTTAAATTACATCCAAGGTATTTGGCCCAGTTTGTGGCTCTCCAGTACCAGAAAGAAGGTTCAGCACAGAGCCCCCAAGATGTGCTGGAGCATATGCGAAGAGGTTGAGGGAGCTGTACTTGTTCAGCCTGGAGAAGGGAAGGCTCCGGTATGACCTCACAGCTGCCTTTAAATGCTTACAAAAAGGGTATCAACAAGGAGCAAGTCTCTCCCCAGAGGTGCATGGTGGGAGGCTGAGAGACAGCACATACAGTGAAATTGGAATAAGTGGTTATGAAGAAAAACTTTCCCCATGAGAACAG
>WEIT01038117.1:179070-234070 GCA_013389985.1 Dryoscopus gambensis
GGTTCGTCGTGGGACATATTTATCTCTTAAAAGTGAAATGCACCTTGTGCAGAGTGTGCAAATCGCCCTATTGCTGCCCAAGAGGTTCAGTGCTTTGCCATTTACAGCAATGTGCAAAAATTGGGGTTTTATTTGAATGTAAAAGTTTGGATTCTACTAAACTTCTAATTGTGGTGAACTCGTTCAAGGGAAAGGACTTCCTTGTTTGAAACCAAGCTCTCTGTGTCTGCCCAATCTGGTTACTTCCTTGAAAACATCTCACATTCCTCTTTTCTTCCACGGTCACTGAGAAAACTGTACTTTCTGTAGAGAGGCAGTTTGGTTGTCAGAGGTGATCCTGCACAATAAAGTTTTCTGGGAAGTAGAAGTTTCATACATGAAAAAAGAGATTAGTTCCAGATAATTATTTATGAATATGGGTATCTCTTCTACTCCTGGTTTTCTGAGACCTGTTTTGAATCTAATTAACCATGTTAGCTGGATTGAGTAGACTGGAAATGCAAAGTGGTAACATACATACTTTAGAGTATCTTCACCCACTTCCAATTATTTTTATATTTATGGCAGATATTTTTTCTTTTTCCTCCTGAAAGCATATATAAAAGCTAGTTTTCATCTGAATTCCATGGGGGTTTTTTCTAGGTTGCAGTTAACATAGAGCTGACTAATGGTATGTACCTGGCAGATATAGTTGTAGGGGGTTTTGTCAGGGTGGATTAATTATTCCTGTCTAATACTTAAGTAATTTGTATTTCAAAACCCAGTGCTATTTGTGGATGAACCACAGGAGATTTTTAAATAAAACTTGCCTGAGATTATTCTACAAAAAAAGAACCCAAACCAAATAAACCCCCAACGACCAGAGATTATTTTAAAAACTGGCACAGGAATAAGAGAACTTGAGCGCCTGCAAGTTACAGTGTTGCTGTGGAGTTTGTTGGCATCAGAAATTTGCATTGCTGAAGGGAAAGCTTACTTCGTCTGAGCTTCTGCACAGACTGTTGGGTGCTCTGCTTTTAGTTTTAAACCATTTGCCTTTTTGTTTTGTGTAATTCTATTAAAACTCTTTTCACCTAAGACAATGGGAACAGGCTCTGTGGCTCAGGGTGTGTAGTAGCTTGCTAATTTGTTTATTTGTTTTTAGCTGTTATTTTAACTGCAAATGTGCAATGATGTTGCTCTTTCAGATTCACAGGATTTCAGAGGATAGCAAGCAAATTCTAGCAGCAAACTATGCTCTTAAATGTCTGGTTTATGTTTGTAAGAAACAGAAACAAAATATAAATAGCTTAAATTGTCAAAGACCAAGAAAGAGATAAAGTGGGATTAAAGTTCAGGGTAGCTTCACCCTTGCTCTCACTTTTCTGCATAGAGCAATAGAGGCTTTTGCAATGTGCACTGCTTGAATTGTTTGAATTAATGTCATATTCTCTGTTTAACTGGAAATATTTTATATCATAATTTGTTTGCTTCTGAAGCGTGTGAGAGGCCTTGAGTTCGGGTTATTTAACTGGTGTTCAATCTGTGTTACTAAAAGGAAGTTAAAATAATAATTTGAAAATTTTATTTTATAATCCTTATTAGCAAACAACATATTCAGATCAATTTACTATGCTTCATAACTCTCCATTGAATTTGGTTCTTAGTTTGATACCATGAAGGCATATAGGTGTGGGTGACACTAAAATTGAATTTAGTGTGCATTGCTTTTCTTAATTGATGCTGTTAGTCACTGCAGACTTCTTTACTGGAGGATTTAAATTTACATTTTGACCTTTTATTAACTGAAATTAGCTGATTTGATTTCTTTTTTTTCTTTTTTCCCCTCCTACTATTCTTTAGAACTGTTGGAAGGAGACATATTAATAGCTGTAGAATTTAGGTATCTATTTTAAACATGGAACATTTTTGTTAATACATGAAGCCAACCAAGGAGCAGTGAACCCTTTGTGTTTTTTTACACAATATCTACATGTATATATAGATATACTATGTAAGTGTAAGTTACTATACTTACCCTTTCTTCAAGACCAACAAATGGGTATTTCCATAGTTGTGTCAAGTTCTAAAATATATTTTCATCCTCTGAATCATGGATCAATTGGCTACAATTGTGTCTGGAATAAATGAGAGCAGTTGAAAAATTTCTCTAGATTGTACCAGTCCTGTAGCCTGATTCTGTTCAGAATAGCTCCCGATTATGTGAGATATTTTGTATCAAAGTTAAGATACGTGTGGAGGTCATCCCTTGCTTTTCATCCAGTAACTCAGGCAGAATTGATGTGTTACCATGTCAATCAGGTAACATTTTGTATCTACTGCACTCCCAATTGCTGCAGTAAATATTAAAGGAGAGAGTCAGATTGTTGTGGGTAGGTGTAGAAAGAGGAAGGAGTAAAGAAGGACAATATGGAGAAGAGGGAGGGGGGCAAAGGGAGGTTTAAAATATTCGGAAAAGTGAATCAGGGTCTGAATGAGAGGAGAGGGGAATTCACTAAAAGGCTTGGCAAAATAGACCTGACTTTGTAGAAGTGGATTGTGCCTTTTAGGTCCCTGTTTTGGATCCTGGAATCTGTCCATCCAGCCTTCATCTCTTCTGAGGTGGACTGAGTCTGCCTAAGTGCATACCTGACTTATGTGTCACTTAACAGTTTTGATTGCTTTCCCAGAATTAAATTCATGCTTCAAAGTTTTTGTTGTATTTAGTCTCTGGCAGCTGAAAACCCGTTTATTTCTGATGGATTACGTAGTGATCACTTTTCATTGTTGTTCAGATAAGCCATTAAACATGTGTAGAAAAAGTGCATTTCAGTAAAACCTCATCCAGTTTGTGTATTGTATCGCTCAGACACCTTTTTCACAGCATAATCCTTCACATCCCTGATTCTAAATCTGACAAAAATCAGGAAGCATTGGTGAGCACATAAGTTATTGTTTCTTTTTAAATGTGTTCTTAACACATTTAAAAGCAGATGATGATATTGCTTTACTCTCAGGAAAATTAGCAACACTCCTTATGCCTTCTGCTGTTCCAAGGAAGATGCCTTTGCTGTTACATGGGAGAAGAACACCAGTAATTGACAGGACACATGATACTGTCACCATGAGTTCAGGCATATTTGCTGTGCATTAAAATGACAACGGAATAGATTAGTTTGAGGGTATAATATCTACCAAAATTGTTCTATACAGATATCAGAATATTAAATAAAAGGAAAAGGCTTCATAAAGTCTCATATAATCCCTCTTGGCATGGGTATATGAGCAGATATTCAAGTTTTTTCCTTTAAGTACGCTGATATGATTAAATTTAACTTGACACAAGTGATGTACTATACCATGTGATTGTAATATTTAAAAGAAAACCACTTTTCTGATTGAATACCTACTCGCTATCAATTCCTGTGTAGCAGCATCTAATCTGAATATCTTCTGCAGCTAAAATGCAAACACATTTGCTGTATTCTCCATCTCACTGGGTGCGCACTCAGCAAATGCAGAACTGCTTCAATATTTCTGGTATCTTATTTAATCTAATGTTCTACTCTAAAAGCCAGCCAGTTCACATTGATTATAAACAGCTTCCAGGCTATAACTGTTCTCTCCCAAAAGTGGTGTGTGTATTTTCACCAATTCTAGAGTGTGGATGCTGTGGCTGCTGTCCAGGCCCCTGCACTGTGCACACACAAACGCTGTTGGATGTGGCTGCTGTAGATTAGCCATATGCTTCTGCTTGACGTGCCAGAGCTTTTCTCAGTGCTATTTCAGTTTTGGAAATACCTCTCCTTCCGCCACCCCTTCCTTACACACAGAGGCACAAAATAAAGCTGTAAACCGGGAAAGGTAATTTTCATCCAGTCCCACAATATGTGCTATTTTAAAATAATGTCGTGTTGAAAGCAATGGTTTTTAAGGGTACCAGGGTTAAGCACCTGTAGCATAGGCAGAGAGCAGCTTTGCAGAAAGATTTACTATCATATGAATATGTTTGGTCCTGCAAAGAAGGTCCAGTAGTAAAATAAATCTCCAAAGATGTGCAGGGAGAGGCCATAAAGATTTGCAGATTTGAGACCAGTTTTAGTCCTTATTCTGGGGGACTGTGGAAGTGAAAATATAGGGACAAATTGGCTATTCCTCTCATAGTAACAGAAGCTTTGTAGAGATTTCACGATGTAGAATTTACCAGTCAGAATAGTCAGTGAAAGTCTTTGCTGTGGGAACCATCAAAGGATTTTGTCCATTTTCTCCATAACTGGAGATTCCTTGTAACACCCTATTAATAGATTTTAGTTTGTTTTAGGCAGTTGTGACATTCAGCACTGTTTAGAAATATATTTTGCTTTGCATAAACACATCTTAGTGCTTTTTTTGTCTCCTCGCTGAGAAGGTCTTTACCTTCCTTCAGTACTGTGGCTTAGGTTGCTGATGACAAACCTTGTTGGATAAACAGTTCCTTGGTAATGCTACAACAGCATCTTAACATAAACATCCACTGAAGTATGCAAATGATCTCGGTGATAAACAAGCATAACGAAGTGTGGCTGAGGCAGGAAGCCAATCTGTCTGTTCCTTGTGCCCAACGATATTTTGATTGTCATTTTAATCTTAGGAGTAAATAACATCAGTGATCATGTTCCATCATTTAATTTCAGTGCCAAAAAAATGAGCGCTGCTTTAACTGGCATCAAACAAGATGGCATTGCTGTGGTAGTTGGTCATTGAAGCTCGGGTCATCTATGTTCTGTTGTAAATAACAAAATGGTGGAAATCTTAAAGTCAAACAGAGACTGGAAATAGGCATTCTCTGAAAGCCATATAAATAGTTAATGTCTAGTTTTTTTTTTTTCTGGACAAAACCTTTCTTGCCACCCTTAATGTCTTTGAATTAAGAATGTCTTACTTCTAGCTAGGCTGGACAAAAAAATACTTCCCATTTTTGTCCTCAAGTACCTGAGCAATACTTCTGTTCTTCTCTTTTGTTGCCAAGCCGTGACCCACCACTTGTAAGCTCACATTTTGTCTGTCTTCCTTAAGAAACTTGCTTCATAGCCATGTGGGCCTGCCCAGTATCTTCTTTCCTAATGAATGGTTTGTTCCTTCATGCTAAAGTTCTCTTTAATCAACATCTCAATCAGGCAGCTGCCTTGGACTGTTTCCTCTCCTGGGTAAACCTTAGGGATGCATAACATTTCCCTGGATATACTGAAGTCTCTTTTTCTGAAACCCAGTTTTATAACTCTACTGCTGATTCTCTTGGTCTCCTCTAAATTCCCAGTCATGTCTTTGTTTTTATGGAGTTACCACATAAATCAAACTCTGATATTTACCTGGTTTAAGCAAAGTAAAACAAAACAAACCAGCTTGTGTTTGATCATTTGGCATAGTTTTGCAGGAATTGTTGTCATTCAACCTGGCTGGTTCTGGCTTTCAAAGCAGCCCTGTATCCAAATAGCTGAGCAGGGATGATCCGTCAGCTTCGCTACTTAAGGCAGCTTATGGCATTGCATTTTCATTTCCCTCACTAGCTGACTGTGTTCCTTGTTTTGTTTCAGGTGAGTCAAGTAATGCTCTCCCATTTGTGATACTGAGGCTTGGACCTGTACCACACATGATGGATGAACTGTGGTTATTGTGGTGCTGCCCTAGAAAATGATTCACTGTGAGGGATTATGAAGAGAAATGTCCCCTTTCTTGTATGAGGGTCCATCAGAGCTCAGCAGTTAGAGATTGTGCCGGTTAAAACAGGTCGCTTAAAGTGTCCAGTTTGAAGAGGTGACATGGGAAATTCAAACTCGGCTGGGTGCTGCTGCCCTTAGGCTTGGGAGGTGGCTTTGCTCCTCCTGGCGCAGCCACTTCAGCGGTGCTTTTGTGAGGCACACAAAGGTCTGCAAAGGTCTCCAGTTCTTGGTTTTCTGTGTGGAATCCTTGTGGCACGCTTCACTCATCCTGCCTGGTATTTGGTTTGTCTATCACCATCTAATCACTAATTAGATAGGCGTGAAACTGTGATCCCATTTCTGTCCGGCACAAATGGCTTTCAAGAATGTTTTGTAGGTTCACCACCTTCTATGGCTGACAGATCTGGTAAACACATGGCTCTATTCTGTGGTGTGTCCACTGCAAAGCCAACTGAAACCCTGGATGAGGTGGCATCTCTAAATTGGGAACAACTTGGTGACAACTATTAATATCAACGAGATTAAATTGCTCCATTCAGACAGTTTTGGGAACCAGCTGTATCCAGTCCCAAGCTCCTGAAAAATTCAGTCAGGTTTTTTTAGAGTAAACTGGAATTGGGGTGTTGAATTCTACTTACAACAAATCTTGAATTAATTATTTTAGCTATGTTATAAAGACTTATCAGAGCTCTAGAAATGATCTGTTGAAAACCATATACCTGCAACTGGATTTGAATGCTGTTCAGTCTTCTCTGCAGGCTCCAAACCTTTGCAGAGTTCAATCCTTTACCAGCAAGGCGTAATTTAGAGAAGTTTTTTCACTCAAATTCCGGAAATATTTATGCTTGTGCGTGAGTTACAAGGCAGGAATAGTCTCAGTGGAATCCAGATGAAAGAGTTACAAAGCACAGTGCAGGGTTGTGTCTGGACCAGACAGAGTCTTGCAGCATAAGCACAGTTTGTTACCTGGGTTGGTATGTCTCATCAATAAGTGTTGTAGTGTAAAAAATGAAACCATTTTTAAAAATTGGGGTTTTCAACCACCTTATTAGGAAAATAAGAAAATGGACACGCTAGCTTTGTTACAATCCAGCTTTAAAAGGTGGCAGTGGTTTTCGATAAATTAATCTTTGAAATAAATTTTATTTCAAAAGAGAAAGTTCAGATAAAATTAGAAGACCTCTATAGGCTGTAGTTACTCTTACAGAGGTCATGCAGAAGGCGGAGAAAACGACTCCTTTCTATGGAGATGTAAGGCAGTGTTCCTCTACATATGCTGAGAATGGTAACATTTGGCAGAAAATGAAAACGTGTCATAGTTCACAGCATAAAATTAAATAATTTGTGAAACTCGTCTTGCCTGCACTATAAGAATTGGCACTTCCATACGGCTCTGGCTGTGGATTAAACAAATGAAAACATTTTTTTCTAAGGAAACATTGCAAATACATCTCAAAGAACTGAGACATTGTTTCTTGCGGACAGAAAGCAGGCTAGAAGTTGTAACTAGTCTCTTCCTTCTCAGTAAATATTTTATGAAGAAAGTCATCAGATAGGATAAAAATATAAAATCCATTTTGAAGCTATTCTGCATCTGTTGAAACCACATGGAATCACAGAATTGTTCAGATTGAAAGGGAACTTCTGAAGCCATCTAACCCTAACATCCCTTTTAAATCTGGGGTAACTACACAATTAGGTTGCTCAGGGGCTTTTAGAGTTCAGGTTGAAAGTCTCCAGGATGCCATAACCTCTCTGAGCAGCATTTTCCTGTGCTTAACTTCCCTCATATTCATTATCTTACTCTTTAGAGCTAACCAGAATTCAGCTTTCGGCAACTTTTAGCTGTTGCTCCTTGTTCTGTCACGCTGTACCTGCGGGGTCTGTCTCTGTAACCTTTGCTTAAGTGGAAGAAGATGGAATTAAGTTGTCTGAGCCCTCCCTTCTGCGGGTGATGCTGACCCAGCTCCCTCAGCCTCAGTCATGTGCTCCAGCCCTGCAGCTGCCCTGGCAACCCACCACTGAACTCTCAAGCACATCTCCTCTCCTGGGGCACTCCGGGCTGGTGCTCCAGATGCTCTCCCAAGTGCTGCACAGGGAGGAATGCTCCCTTTCCTCACCTCATGGACCACCCTTTGCTAATGCAGCCTGCAGAGCAGTTTGCCTTTGCTGCCTCCAAGGCAGAGCACTGCTTTGTACCCAGCTCTGCCCACGAGCACTCACAGATCTTTTCTGCAGAGCTGCTGTCTGCCTAGGCACTCAGAACCTGAGCCAGTGCGAGGGATTATCCTGTCCCGAGAGCAGGACTTTGGCCAGGTTCTTGTCAGCCCACTCCTGTAGCTTCTACAGAGCCCCAGAACTGCTCCCTGTTTGCTGTCACGTGTGAATTTGCCTTCTGATACTTCACATATGTCTTTTATGAAGATGTTCAACAGTTTTGGACCTGGTCTTGATGCCCAAGGGCTGGAACTCATAGGTGACTGAGTTAAACTTCTAATGATCAACTACCACCCCCTTTAAAAGCCACTATTCCAGATGGCTTTTCATGCACCTTTTAAGTTAACAACCCAGTCCTTTATTTTTGCCCTCCCTCCCCACTATTTGGGTACAAGGATGCTGCATCATCCTCAGTATGCTCTCATAAAGGTGTCAAACAAATGAGTTGTAGTTTCCTGTACTGACTTGTGGATAATGACACAAAGCTCCTCTTATACTTTTTTTTTTTTAAAAGTGTTTTAAGGAGCAATTCTCATTGTAGATATACCCAAGTTCTTCAGAGTTGGCTGGTTGTGTGGCTCTTGAGGCTGTTTTGGGCAGCTGTATTTTTCAAATGTGACAAAAAATTTTTTCCAAGGGAAATATTGGTTGATAGAATACAAGGTTGAGCTGCCGTTGAAAAGACCTCAAGAGTTAGAGCTGGAGAAAGTGAAGGGAGAGAAAGTTTTAAGAAAAAGTTTTTAAGTTTTAAGAAAACTTAAAAAGAAAGATTTAGGTGTTAATGTGGAAGCAAAACAAATCAGTGTGGCAGAATCATGTCCACTTGGGCCACTGGAAATAGCAGGAGAAGGAATTGCCATGTAGGATAAGGAAAGCTCTGGTAATAACTGACAGCATCATAAAGGCAGTCGAAAATTTCAGCAGTTGGAAAGAGTGAAGGTGTTGGAGGGAAGGCTTTCTCTGTGTGTTTTGGTGTGTCCATAGTATTACGTGCTCTTGAATTCAGGCAGGAACTCAGACTAAGTTTTGGCAAGTTGTTTGCTGCTTTCAGTTAAATGTAAGTAAATGTCCTCTGCAGGCTGTTGGGATGTTTCAGTTGCTGGTCTGTTCCTTACCTCAGGCACTGACACAAAGGGAACGTGTCATTATCAAACACATACGCAGCAGTAGCAAGAGCACAGACTTCTATTGGAATACAGTATGTTATATGTGAAAAAGACCTCTGCAATGGGAGAAAAGAAATGGTACTTTCCTGCTAAGGTAGTAAAGAAATTCTCTTTTGCTTACCTACTGTTATCTTTTCCCGCTATGTGCTCTGAAAAAAGTTACTCTGCATTATCTTTCTTACTTTTGAAAACTGAATTTGGCTTTGTCCTGAACCTTCCAAAAAAGAGAGGTGGCTGGAGAATTCATTTTGTGTGATTGCAGAAGCAAATGATGCGAGTCAAGTGGCTTGGTCAGATAATTAAGCTACTACAGAGAAAGCTCGCAGAGTCAGTCAGTTGTGATTATCAGTCCAGTGTGGTTGGATGTCTGATTCCTTCTGAAAAATCTGAAGTGGCTGCTTTTATTATCATTAATTGGGGAGTGCCAGCAACAAATCTGGAAGAATTACACTGCCACTTTAAAGAATTCCAATATATTTCAGTTGGAATATAAGTTTAATGATGAATTGGTGACTATCTGTTGCTCTGCCCACCCCTTAGAATTGGAAGGTTTGTTAGAATAATTGCAGTGTTACGTGTCTGCCCTGCTTCTGAACCCTGATGTCTGTAGGCAGTCTGCAACAGAGTGGCAATAAATGTGTATTCTTTGAGGCTGTCTGAATCTTTTTAGGCTGTTTTTTTTAAATTCTTTTCTTTATTTCTATAGATAGAAGTTCAATCATTTTTAAGCTATCTCTAGAGCATCTAGGAAAGTCCCTTTAACAGTGAAGCATAAGGTTGCTTAAAGTGCCTCACAGACCTAAACCTTGGAAGCATTTCTGAAATATTTCCCCTGCTAAGCAAGAGGGATGTCATGACATGAAACAAAAAAGGAAACAATATTTCATTTGAATGGGAGGATAAAGCACTTTTAATCTAAACCAGGCTAGTTCAATATCGATGGTTTGCTTGTGGCATTCAGCAATTTTAAAATAGGAACCTTGCTGCTATTAACTCTGCCACATGGAGGAGGAATTAATCCCATGCAAATGCACATGAGTAGCTGGACATGGCAGCTATCACGAAGCCAGAGCCCTGGAAGTTTAGGGTGTTTTGGAACTTTGAGTACAGCAGTGTTAATTTTAAAACAAAAACCTTCAGCTTCCGGCAACTTCCATAGTAGCATTTCCAATGTTTTTTAAACAGCTATTAATGTAGTCAAGCTGTGTATTTTCTCCTTCTCTGTGTAATCATCTGCTCAGTGGTGCACTCCATAAGCAGTAGCAGGAGCCAGAGGAGTGGCTTGCTGTGATTGATGGGGCGAGGCCCGGCGCGCTGGAGGAGCCCCATCTGGATCAGGTTTTGGGAGCAGTCAGATGTCGAGAGGGAGGTCAGCGAGCCCTGCATCGGCTCCCCTCCCTCAGCACCCCGGTCACCCCCTCTCCTGCACACCCTGCAGCGCTCACCCGCCCTCAGCCAGCGCTGATGCTCGCTTTGGGCAGATGCTGCATGGCCTGGGACCAGGGCAGCTGCTAAGTTTATGGAGAATAAAGGCAGCACGATGGTACAGCAGGTATTTTCACTTTTATTTTCACTTGAAACTCTTGATTTTTAGTCAAGCCAGGGCAGTTCTTATAACCAGCTGCACCACTGCATGCAAGACTCCTTAACCCATGTTTTGTTGCTTAAGTCTGAAGGAGGGCAAGCTACGGGGGATCATGTGCTTGATAGATGTAACTGAGCCCTTCTCAGAGGCAGCAGGTTTGCAGAGAAATGTTGCATTTTTCTTCTTTGTTTCCATGCCCTAAGGATACGATGCAGTTTGGCTCATTTAACTACAGTACAGGAGGCTTTCTCTAAATGTGAAATATCTCTTGCCAAAGAAACAAAATGAACCAAACAGAAAATAGAGCAAAACAAACAATAAACTGTGAGTTCAGCTTCAAAATGCAGGCAAGCAGAAAGGTTTTCATTGAATACATTTTTATGCTGCAAATGTGTTTTTTAAAAAAGGAACACTGCATAAGTAATGTTTTCTGTGTTCTCTCCTTTGTGTACAAACATAACAAGCTTGCTTTATTATGTTTTGACACTTTTTATACATTTCTTAATTATGAAATTCTTTGAGAGCAGGAGATGCTGAAAAGGCATCTGAGACAGTAGGAGCAGTTTAAATTCTAAGCTTTTCTTCAAATGGAGTAATATGGATGAAATAGGAGTGCCTTCACTTACCTACACCATCGGAATCCTTTTTTTTTTAGTTCTTTAGAGTTCAACATTTAACCAGAAAGCAATAAATTTGATTTTATACACTGCCACGTAAAGCATATTTTTCAGTTGAAATGTGGTTTTCATTAAGACTCGGGCCAGAACATTTAGCAGAGCCTGACTGTCTGCCATCCTTTGTTCTCCTTGCTGTTGCCAACAACCACTTTTTTAAAAAACCATGCACAAAGTGAGCATTAAGGGGTCATTTAATCTTAAAGATACTTGGAACTGAGTCTGAAGGGACAACTTCTGTTTAGCCTCTCCTGCCTAGGTGGTATTCAGCCATGCCTGTGTACTGTCATACACAGCTTTGAAATTACTCTAGTACCTGAGTTCATAGGCTAATTTAGGATCAATATTTCTTGTTGCTTTTAGGGCCATTTCATATTTTCAACTTAATGCATTAGAACTTATTATTTCTTTTAGTCATTTCAGTTCACTGTATTTTAAAGAGCACAATAAAGGAACATTTTAGGTGATTTTATTTAAAGAATTTTTAGTTCCTTAAAATTTATTCAAGTGTATCTGACTGTTGTGTAGTGTGGGGTTTCCATCAACCACATCTATATACAAATATGTGATAGCTGACGCTTCATTGTTCTTAATATAAACTAGTATTTTGAACAATAAGCTTTGGCTATTTTTATCCAGGTAAATAGTACAGAACTTATTTACACAGACATGCTTTTATATTACATTGTAATACTGTGTCTGTTGAATTAATTATGAATAATAAATTCTCACTAATTTTAAAGGTTAGGAAAGGCTTCAGTAGTCACTTATTTTAAGGGATGAACATCTCAGACTTATTGTCACTATCATTTTAAACTTAGGGCCTGAAGTCCACGTGCAAGTTTAATTTCTTTAATGTCCCCTGTCTTCCACCAATTTAATGAACCTGCAGAGCCTGCACCGAAAATCTTGTATGTCAGTTTTCTGCTCTAAGCATACTGGGGTTGGTTTCTTTAATGGCAAGGCTGTAAATCTCTGCATATGTACAAGTGAGGAAAAAAAAGAAGACAAACAAATCCCTGACCTTTCGTTGTTTAATTATTAATGGAGTCTCAGTTATAAATGAGGGAGCCAGACCTCAGCTGAACAAGTCTAATGAAAGAGGTAGAAGAGTAGAGGTTCTGAAATAGCCAGTGCTATTTGCCATTTTGTGATAAATCTAAAAAGTTTGGAGCTGCTGGTAAAAATAGAAAAGTTCAACCCTCTTAATTAAATATGAGCTGTAATTAGCACTAGGTGTGGATTCTTTGCATATTAATTAGGGTCCTCATGGAACTGCTGTCAAGGTTAATGAGAAACAGTGGGGTCTCGACAACATCTGGTTTAGGACTGGAGGTGGTACAAAACCCTTTAGATCGAGTGCACCTGGACTTTAGCCCTTGGTCCCTCTGTTGCCATTGCTGTCCTCTTTTAACAGCTGCTGACTCCAGGGCCGTGTTTAGCATCTGACAGGAAGGACAGGCTTAAGGACCAGCACTAACCAGCTCCTGTGTTTCAAAACCAGCACAGTGAAAATGCTTATAGAGGCAGAATCTGGATTTGCTTTTGTTCATCCTTACCCCTTGCTCAAGTCCTTCCTGAAACAGCTGATTAAAAAATTTAAGGTTGGCTGCCTCCCACATAAGTTTTAAAAATACTTCTTTAACATTTAATGAATGTCTCTGGTGTAATACAGTCATTCCTGAGTTTTGCTTCATCTGGAGTTCAATTTTTTTTTTTTTTAATAGTGAAAATATTAGGTAAAAGAAATAAGAAAGGAACTTGACCATTTTAATATTAGAGGGTAAAAGCATACATTTACAAGAGTTTTTAACCTACACAGAAATTTATTGGGGCCGGTTTCAGTGCAGCATTAACCTTGCAATGATTGCAGATATGCAAACAGGTCTTAGTGACTTAACCCTGTGAAGTCAGTAAGTGACACTCGGTTTGTCCTAAAGATGGTTGAAGGAACCAATGGAAACCACTTGCTCAAGGCCATGCACTAAACCAGCAGCAAAGATGGGGTTAAAATTAGAGAGGGTTTGATTGCTGATATAAAGTTCTAATTTTTTAAGACACACTTGAGTGCCTTTTACAAAGGAAAATTCAGTTTTCCCTTTTAAGACTGTCAAGTACCAAGACTTACTCCTGTGAGAATTCTTAAAAACTCTTGAGTTTAGGACTAGTTCAGGTCACAGAACGGATGTCTGAATTAGTTGAAATTGGCTGGAAATGCCCTTAAGTACAAAGTGCAGAAGAATGTCTTTTATTCATCCAGCCTAATTTAAAATTAGGAAATCAAGGGCTGATGAGTACAAATAAAATCCATGCAATAGTCTCGGGCAGGTACTTGCACATGCTTTGGTGGGAGAATGATGGAGTAGTTGAAAAGATAATTAAATTTTAACTTAAATGTGCATTTTTACATTGCTTGCTATTTAGAGGGATAATTTTATCTTGTAAATTAGTTTATCTGAGGTTGGGATAGTCCGTGCACTAATGGCCTCTAGTGCTGTCTCAGGCAAAATCACGTTGTGGGCATTTTGTACATAGGTTCAGAAAGACTGTAGTGTACATTTCCTCCTCCAGAATTACTGCTTTTTGGTGTGAGCAAAGCATTTAGTCAGAAGTTTTCTAATTGATAAATTAACATCCTCGGCTATTCTTTATTATGTTAAATGGAAATATGGGTCTCTCTATAAAGACATGAGGATAGTGTTTCTAATAATTAACTATAGGCTAATTGTGATATGGAAATGAAATACTGTTGTCTTCAAATGTAAAACCTTTAAAGCTCTTAAATCTATTTCTTTTGACATAGATCTTTTCTTTTGTGTTATTTAAGGTTTTGAACTGATAAATTTTTAGATTCCAATATTTAATATTTTGACTGGATCTCATTATTATTTTGCATTTGTGGAATGCAATTGCTCAATGCAGAGCACCTCAAAGTATTCTGACTATCTCATGGCATTATTTCATATCAGTATTTTTAGTGTTAACACTATGCACCCCAATCATGCCCTGTGTCTAGGGTGCATATCTTGTGTTGTGCAAATGGTAAGTCAGCTGAGCTCATCAGAGCTCTGTGATGGCATTTGTGCTCAGGAGCTTTTGGAATAAACTGGCTTTGTCCCTCTTCCTTGTCTGAGTTGAGGCATCATTAGTGCAGGCAGATTTCCCTGACCTTTCCTGGCTAAAGAATAGTCTACAATTATCCCGTGAGCAGCAGATTTGTTTGTCTAATTATAATAATATTTAATAGGGTTAGCAAAATGCATTTAATACAGATAAGAAATGTTCTCCTCAAGAAACACCCACTGTGCCCTTTTCAGGCCAGGATGCTCTCATCACTCTGCATTATGGGTGCAGGACCTTTGCTTATTTTATCTGACGCCACATTTCTTCCTTTTTTTATTTTTTTTTTCCCCTTTGATTTTCACAGGGTAATCAGGAAGCTACAGCACCTCCTGACACAATGGCACAGCCTTATGCCTCAGCCCAGTTCGCTCCACCTCAGAATGGTATCCCAGCAGAATACACAGCCCCACATCCGCATCCAGCTCCAGACTACGCAGGCCAAACCACTGTTCCAGAGCACACGTTAAACATGTACCCTCCTGCTCAGACACACTCCGAACAGAGTGCAGCTGACACAAATGCACAAACTGTCTCCGGCACAGCCACAGTAAGTCGAGGTTACAGCTCTTTCTAAAGCTCTGCGTTTCGCGTGTGTTTATCAATAACATCTTCTCCTCTGTCGCGCCTGGCACTCTTCATTTGCATTAGGCTCAGTCACCGTGTTAAGGTCGAAAGTCTGTCAAAGTTTACTGTTGAACCTGGAGAATGTGTTTTCACCGGTTTTGGAGCTTCTTAGGAAGTGTTGGAGCTTTGGAGTTTCATTTTCAAGTTTTAGACAAAATGATTAATAGCCAGCCCATGAATCGTAGCATAAATTTTAATTAAGTCCAATATGGAAAAACATTGCAAATGAGTGTTTGTAGGCATTCATTTGCGGGGCCAAAGAAAGCAACCAAAAAACCCAAACCAGACGCATTTCATTATTTTTAATGACCTCTGTGTTTTCAACGCAAGTAGTTTTAATAAAAGTATTAATTTAATGATCCTATACAAAATTTGCTGTGTGAGTTGGTATTGTGAAGAGCATGTCTGCAATATTGTATTTTCTAGAGAGCTTGTTTGTGCAGCCATTACCCAAGTTATGTGTGGATCTGTGCTAAACAGAGCAGAAATGATAGACTTTCCTTCTATTTGATTTATATGTGAAGTTCTGAAGTGTCATGAATTATGCAAGAGACTCCTTGGATGGCTCTACCTTGTAATTTAAGTCACAAATTTCACACATTGATAGTTTAGTGTTTCTGTCTTAATTCTAGAGTGGGACCCAATATATCCAGTGCCAAGAGCTGGCAGATTGCTGAGCCATCAACCAACCCCGTGTGTTACATGTGCGGGATGGAGCACAGAACAGGCAGTGCTTGAAACATCTCTCCTGGCTGTCCTCATCTTTGCCTCAGCCGTGCTCCGTGCCTCAGCTTACCTCCCCTTCCTTCCTGGCTCACATCCAGCCTAAAAGGTTTCGTGCATTAGGGCAAGAGGAAAGGGAAAACACATTCTCTTAAATGAGCTCAGCAAATCTATGTTTATTGCCATGCCGCTGATTTCTTTATGTGGGTATGAGCAAGAAAGTAAAGCAAGAGCAAAGGCGCTGAAGAATATTCCTTGCTATTATCATGGAGAAATCCTTGTGAATTGATTACACATTTTTACAGTTTATGCAGTAAAATGTTTTGGTCTTTTTATTTTTAACTTGGTAACTTTTTATTGCCCTGAGTTGCTCTTTTCTCCAGTATTGGGAGAAAGTTTAAATTGAAGAGCATCCTATTTGCTTGTATCTCATAGCATTCTTTGCAGCTCTGCTGTGTCCCCTCTTATCCATCTGTTTGCTAAGTTAAATTCCTGCTTCTTTCCATCTTTTAAGATTTGCTTCCATAATCATTTTTGATTGCTGTCCAACTCTTGTCAAATACCACTGTCATTGGTTTAGAGCAGGAACCCTAAGCTGAATAGATACTCCAGAAGAGATTGGATATTGACTGAAAAGATAGTCTTTCCTACTGTCCCTTTTTTGTTCTTTTTATATTCTCTGATTTTGCTTGGTTTTTGTGAACACTGCTGCAACCTGAACAATCCACTGTGATGCCCAGCTCAGCCTTTTCATGGTTTGAAACTGTTTCTGTTCGGTCCTGAAGTAAAATACTGACAGTGCTAAAATCAATGGTAAAAACCCGTCGATGGGAGTGGGACAGGAGCTCATCCCTCATCATTTATTGCTTTCAATTGATTGTGTTTCCTCACCCCGTTTTGATTTTTCAGTTTGAAGGAATGTCAGTCACTTTATCAAAGAAGTCAGGGATGTGTTTTCCCAACATTTTCCATAGCAAAGGCTGGTGAAAAGACATCGTTTGGATTGTCTGCAATGCCCTTATCTTCTTCAAGTGCTCTATTCAATCCCAGCTCTAGCAAATCCAGTGATTCCCTGCAAAATTTCCTGCTTCTGATATGCAAATAGGCTTTATTGTAATTTGGTTTTGTGTCCTTTGCTATCTGCTCTTACTTGGTTTTTTGCCTTCCTAATATCCAACTTGTATTTTACCTGTCAGACACCTTTTCCCTTCTGTTTCCCCTTGGAGTGAATTTCCATTCTCTGCAGGATAATACTTCAATTCCACTAACCCGTTACATTCAGGGAATATGGTATAGTTATTTGCTCTTTTTTTTGTGGATCCTTTCCTTGCATTCTGGTTTCCTTTCTTACAGAGGAATGGGCAGAACATTTTGAAGTAGCTCCCATGCTGTTTATAAAGAATTAGATTTCCTTCCTTTTGACTTTAGACTCTATTTGAGAAAGTTTTAGTTCGGTTTGGTTTTTAAAAAGATATTTTTTTCTAAAATTGCAATGTTATATTGAAAGTTGTGGATGCTCTCCCTCAAGAACAGTGCAAGGAAAAGGCAGGTTTCCAAGAAGTGTGCTTATCTATGGATCTGCACTGACATTTAACATGTTGCTCACCAGAAATCACTAGATTTCAAATCTAGGTACCTGTAATTTAACTGTGAAAACAGTATTTGTCTGTACATTTTTAAATCTGTTATACTGGGTGTCATTAGCCATTGCTCTTGGCAAACTGTGAAGACTTTATAAATAGATATATGCAGATGGATCCCAGGCAGATTTATCATGGACTTTTTAAAATTTGAGAGTCCAGCTGTGTACATCTCTCTAGGTTTAATAATATAAGTTTTTGTTATGAAAGAGAGCTTCACTAGCACTGTGTCAACATTGTACCTCCATGTGGTCTTTATTGTTGAAGGAGAAAAATTATGTTTCTTTCTAATCCTGGTAGCTTTGAGAATAGTTGATTTCCAGTCACAGAGTTTCAAGTGGCATTGGTGTGGGGTCATAATGGCATTTGTTTGGTTGGTCCCAGTGTTTTTACTTGGTTTTCCTGTCAGTAAGCTGTTTATGACATGCATTTGAAAGAAGAATAATCAATTGGCCAATCATTCACAAAAGAATGCTGTTGTGATTAATGTAGATCAGACAAGCTCTTGGAGGCAAGACCAGGTTTTGAATTTTCTTATTTTCTTGTATTTTTGTACAAATTTATGTGCATGTGAAGCTGGATACACCATTAAAAATGGATCTTAAAATTTTGCAATGAGAACCTAAAAAACTGCAGGGCAATTGTCTAAATTGTAGAATTACTACCAGAAGTGACTTCATCTGCTCCATGAAGGACTGAATCCATGCTGAGGCAAGATACATCCCGGGCCTTCTCTGAGCGTCCCAGGTCCTTTCTTCTTGTCTGAAAGAATCATACACTGAAGCTGGAGCTTACGCTGGGCCTACTGCCACCTAAACCCCAGTAATGATAGAAATAATAAAAATAAACTGGTTCTGTGCAACTTGTCTTGAATCCTTAACTGCAACACAAGGTGTGATCCCGGCCCAGCTGGAGCCACTGCCGGGATCCCCATTTGCCGCAAACCAAACAAAATCCCAGTCATCGGTTTTATTACAGGTTTGCAACTTTGTGCAGAGTGCTCTTGTGATTCATGTTCAAGAGTACTTCACATACTCTTGGACACGCTCTTGTACTTCCAGAAAGTGTCTTTCCCAGTGACCAGTTTTAATCTATTCAGATAAAATAGCGTAACATGGTATTCTGTCAGAGTAAGTGCTGGAACAAGAAGTGCTGGGGTTCTGTGTGCAGGGATTGCCAACTCTGTGGTGCTATGAAACAGGAGAAGAGGGACAGGATGAAAGGGCTGTAAATGATTAAAGACAGGATGACTTAGCTCAAATGATATAAAATCATGGTAGGTAATAAAATACTGTCAAAAGTTACTTGGAGTCTTCCCTGAGCATCTTTGGTTTTCATCTTTGTGGATCCATATGTTTGTCAACTCTTGAGTAAGGAAGAAGTGCATCTGAATATATGCAAAATCAATAATCAACCAGCAGTGGGTTATTTAAGTGCTGGTAGACTTTTGGAGTTGCATAACATCAAATATGCTTTAAGGCATTAACAAAAATAGTAAATGGCTTCTTCCTGGAAGGTTGGATCAATAAAAAGTATGTTACAAAGTTATGCTAAAAGTAACATGTCTGATGACTTTGTAGAGTGGTTTAGAGCGTTACATTAAATAGTTATGTGTAATAAAGTATTTTTAAGTAAGACATTTAATCATTTTATGAAATCACCCTTTACTTGTGTACATATATAGATGTAATCCCATTGCACATAAATAGTTCTGAGTAAAACTTGTGCAGTTTTTGCCTGTGGTTTTCCTGCACAACTTCTGTTGATGGCAGCAGGAGATGTGTGTGCAAATAAAAAGGGCATTTTATTAGCTGGGCATGTGTAAGGGAGCAGGTAGTAGTAAAGTAAATGTTTCTCTAATGTTTCCTGTTCTAAATGTATTGTACTAATAATGGAAGTAACTCATGGTGTGGTAAGAGCTGAGGTTGCAGTAATGCTCTGTGTTTTATGTGTGTATATAAAAATTGTGCTGCTCTAAACTTAATTCTACTTTTGCATACAACTTGGGATCATTGTGCAGTCTTTCTGTTTTGGACTGAGACTTCACCAGGTTTCAGAAGCTGAAAAGATGTGTGATAAGTTGTGTGTTTGGATGGCAGATCTTGAGGGAAAAGGCAGTATACTTGGAGGAGTAATCCATGCACGGTGCTTTTCTGTCTGAGGTGTTCAGCATCAGCACCCAGCATGGCATTAGGGGATGCAGTGCTGTTCAAGCCCTGTAGAAGATGTGCAGTGCAGAGGTGTGAGTTGTCTCTGGCCTGGGAAGATGATAAGGTATTTTCCTCCTGACTTCACTGTTAGAACTAAATTTCATCTTGGTTACCACCAAAATTCCTCTTGTGGCATCCGCTGAACCTGATACTTCTGTGTGAAAATAATTGATATGTTAGATATTATGTGTTGTTGTTCCATCTGCCTTGCTTAACCTTGAGATGCTGTGTATGCTTTGGGATCTAATGGCCTGTAAGTTTGATGCTTTCTTTTCTTGGTGTTAATTTGTCCAGGTTTGTGCCTTTTTTAGGTATATTGCAGAGGCCATCTCTTCATCTGAGGATTTGCGATGGCTTAGTGATAGTCTGGACTGCAAAATTATTTACCACGTTGAACTCTGTTGTTTTGGGAAGTGAGATATGTACAACCTTTGCTGACAGTTTTGGGGTTTAGTGTACCAATTATTGTGTTGTGCTTATTAATTTGGATAAGAAAGCTGGGAGTAGGGAGCATTTAGAGTGAAGCACTTTAGTGTGTTGTCTAAGTGTGCAGGTGAGTAGATTACTACTACAGTTTTCTGCAGCACATTTCTGGTTTTTATTAGCTCTTTTTCCTGCTCTGTCCTTTATGTAAGTTATTGGTATAAGTGATTTTTTCCCCCCCCCCCAGGGTTTCTTTCTTTTCTCCCTTGGTTCATCTCCTCCTTCTCTCCTTCTATTTAATGCATGACCTCTCCATCTCCTGGGGGTGTGGGCTACATTAGCTGAGCTGCTTCATGCAGTTCTGTTCCACGTTAAACAGCGTGCTGCATCCTACCTGGTGTCCAGGCGTCCATCAGCTGCTCTTACAGCAGTGTCACTGAGGCAGAAATGTTCAAACCCGAGTTCTCTGTGCTGTGCTGGCTCATGGCGTAACCACGGCTGCGCTCGGGAGCCTCGAGCTGAACCTGTTTGGAGTCCAACCTGCCAAGTGTCTGCAGAGTGGGTGGGACACTTCTCAGCGCTGCTGAGCTCAGCTGCTGTTATCCCTGTCTCTGAATTTTCTGCTCTTGCCTGTGATGTTTCTATGGGGTACTTGGAGCTGTCTTCTGTGGCTTGGGGAGGAGTGGATCACTTACTTCTCTGTGTAATTTTGGCTGGCAAGAAGCAGAGCAGAGTTCCAGGGCAGAAAACCACACCAGTTCCTTCTCTAAAGGATGGCACCGTGCTTCTCCTGCAAAGGAACTGGAGTTTTCACCACAAAGTGGTTGTCTTGCGAGTCATATTTCCCCATGGACACTTATTGCCAACTGGTATCAATGACCCAGTTTTTATTCTATTTCAATGCCATATTTTTGTCTCTAGATGTTTGCCACCAGTATGCTAGATAGCTGATAATGCTTTGACAATTCTTACAGCAGTGTTTATTCATCTAAATCATACCCTGCTGGCGCAGGCTATTGTATCAGCATGGTGTGCTATTTCATTTATACTACCTATTATATCTGGTCCCAACTGCTCCTTGAAGGAAATATTTCAAGGAGCTTATTTCGAGACCCTGAGTGCTTCAGAGCTGCAGAAGCAAGGAACCTGGTCCAGCTCCTACTCCATAGTGAAGAGATCAAAACTGACATCCCAAATAGATAACATAATGCTGTGCTGGGGTGGTGAGGCACAGTAATGACTTGTGATCATAGGCATTATTGCTTCTAAGAGGCTTCCTTGCTGAGAGCCCTGCGTGCCAGCTTTGCAACTGTGCCCCACGTGTGCTCCTTTGCTTGTGCTGAGGAATAGCAGGAACACACTGCTCACTTCAGCCCCTCGGCATGTCAGTGCCAGCTCTAAAATAGATTCTCCTCGAGGATACACAGAACCTGACGCTGACTGTTTCCTGCGATGCTGTTTATGGAGCGCCTGTTTGTGTTTTGTTGTTTTGGCTGGGAAGAAGATAAATAACCACCCTCTTTTTCCTGTGTTGCTGAGTGAACTTGGGCTTTGTGATTCTGTGAGTGGGTATGTGGTGTGAGGACAGCAGCCTTACCCTGCCAGCTCTTCTGAGATCTCAGTGCCTGATCTTTGTGATTTAGGTATCACCTCAGTTTCTTTTACCTTTTGATTCTCATAGCAAGAAAAGGTTGAAAATATGATGTTGAAATAGAAGACAGAAAAAAAGATTATTCTGATTTCGTGGGATTTTTTAGATATTGTGATTTTAACTTCCTTCCCTCATTTTTGCATGCTTGAACTTGGTGAAATGTTGAAGCTGCAGCTCCTCCACAAAACCAAAAAAATCCCCCACCAACAAGGATAAAGACAGCAATTATGCTCTGTCATCTTTAGTCATGTTTGCTCAAACAAATTAGCTGAATGCCATTGATTACCCCTCTGAATGTTCCTCATAGGACACGCTAACAGTTCTTAGATCACTTCAGCAGGTAATTCCAGCCAGCTCTAAGGCAGATTTGAAGCACAAAACATTGCAGAGGTCTTTCAATCACATTGTCAACCAGAGATGGTCATATTACTGCAACTTGAAAAGTTTCTTCTAGAAAGCATTACCAATTAATTGCTGATTTGTCAAGTTTAATTGACCAATTAAACAATTTAAGATTTTCTTCCTGCTTGTTCCTGAAAGACCTGAGCTAATATTGTTTTTTTAAGTTTTCTTGTACTTTGTATTGTCTCTCGAGCCCTTTACTTCTCCATACCAATTATTTTACGTGTTATATTACAGACATTTTCTTCTCTCTGTGCAGTCTGAGTAGCCATGACACGCAAATGCTTTGGGTTTATATGTATTGAGAAAAACCATTGTTGCCCATTTTGCTGAATACACTGAGCATAAATTTCAAAGGGGACCTTGTGTGATGAAATACTCAATTTAAATTTCTTTCATATTTGACCTTCTGCATCTTTGCTCCATGTTACAACATGTTCATTGAAATTGATCCTTGTGGGGGGATTTTTGTTTTGGTGAAAATTAGCTCATTTTCACTAAATGCATGAGTGGCTGTGTCAGGTAGGTAAGACCAGTGATGTTTTACATTCTCTTGTAATTGACGTGCAAATGACTGTTAATGGCTTGCAACTTTATCAGAAGTTGTTGATTCCTTCATTCACCTACTCTTAGATTACTAAATCAGTAGTATACTGCAGTTTATACTGCAGTATAAACTTGTGCATTGCTTGGAGTACTTTGTGCAGTGGCATGAGAATATGTTTGTAACTTCTTGGTTATCCAGCAAAATCCTTACCCTTGCTTGCAGGAAACTCCATTAGGGAGGTCAGAGTGGCCAGGTAGCACAGGTAGCTGCAGAACTGACAGAGTTTGCAGTTAAAAATTATGAAGATCATACAGAGATCTTCCCCTCTTCCTTAAATCATGAGACTGCATTTATCTTCATGTGACAGTCTGTGCCTAGAGCTAAACTTACTCTCCTGAATGACTACACGTGGGTCTCAGCTAAGGATGGCTTAGTGGGTTATTACCCCCCAACCCTGAAAATACTTTTTTTTAATCCTGTTTATACTCTCAAGTTTCCATTCCTCTCCCACACATCTCTCTCTTCAGCTTTCCCACACACCCAGCCACCCACAGAATTACTTTAATTAAATGTTACTCATGTGTGGGCTTGCTTACCACTTCTCCCTGCTTAATTTGTTCCTTTCTAGGGTCAGTAGGAAAGAGTGGCTTGATTCAAACATTTAACTTTGCTATCCATCAGTATTAGAAGACAGTAACGAAGCATGTCCCTCTGTCTTGGCTTGACCCGCGAGCAGGGGAATCCATCTGTGAGTTTGAAGCTGCTTTATGCTCTACCAGTGGCTTGACAGGCTGAGATAGACATTGCAGGCAGAAGCAGACAGTAAAATGTTCTTATTCACCAGATATGCATTCAGGGAAGGGTGAGAAGTTCTTCTTTTCAGACTTTGCTGGAAAAAGAATTAGACTGAGCTAATACTCTACCATGCGCATCACGCTCTATTTGGTCTTTCTGTGATATGCAGAAAGAATTGGTTGGTCATTTTAAATTGCACAGACCTAGACATTAAATGGCCAATAATTTATTAATTAATTGTAGAAATTCCAGAAGAAGGGATAAGAGACTGATCTGGGGTTTTTTTCTGTCTTGAATTAATCCTACACGTGTATGGCAATTTCTTTACAAACCTGTGACACAGTGTGGTGGGTTCACCATGTCTGACCTCCCTAATATATTTGGAGGGTTTTATATACAAATATAAAATAATTGATATTTTAAAAAATAACTGCAAAACCTTCCTCTTCTTTTGCTTACTTCTTGCCTGCTTTTAATCTTTGTGTGCATTTTCATTGTCCATCTTCCTTTTTCATCTCTACAACACTATTCCTTTTTTATAGTCTTTCTTTTGTTTTCCATTTTTTTGTTTTTCATTATGTATGCTTTGTCTTTATTTTCTGTCTCTTCCCAGTTTTTTCTCATTCCAATATTATCTACTAGCTTGCTTTCATTTCCTCCTCCCCTATAGGAGGTACAAATCTACCACTGATTTTAATGTGGCGTGGAGAGAATATGGAATCTGTGAAGGGAATATATAGTTGATGTGAAGAACATACATGAATTCTCTGGTATTTTTGTATCTAAATTGCAGCAACTTGCTGGTTCTAGATGCTTTTTCAGCTGATATCCCACGCAGATGTGTTGAAGCATCAGCATATTGCGCTGCCTTTTTTGATTTAGAAAAACTTCTCGACAGCTTTTTAAGACAGATCCCTTAGGTCTTCTGCTATTCTTGCTTAAAGGGGCTTTTTGCATTTGCTTTTCCAGCAGAGACCTCTTTAAATCTCACCCACTGAAGCAGCAGCCACTGCCTTTGGTCTCTTCCCCACCTGGGAAGTTGCCGCTGCCTCTGAAATAGAATCAGTTTAGCCCAGAACACAAACTGAGGTGCCCATTTAACACCCACCTGCAAATGGCAGCAGGATCTGTCAGTGCTTCTTCCCTGCCGTAGTAACCAGCTCTGCAGAAATGCCTGTGGAAGGAGGGGGTACAAAAGCACCTGTGTGGCAGCTCCTCACCTGCCGCTGCCTCCAGGCCTGGTAACACCTCCAGGTGGGGCACACAGAGAACATGAAACTCTCTCCGTGGAACAGAGGAGCAGACTGTATGCCACTGAGGACATCTCAATCTTTATAAATTGGCCGCTTGCAGACTCTGGGATAAGACTGGCACTGCCTCCCAGCTTCCTTATCCCTTCCAAAGTAAGAATGGAGGGTTTCTCTTGCTGTGCTTTTTTTGCTTTGGTTTATAATTCAAATTCTTTTCCTTTATTCTCTGATTTATAAAAGATTAAAAAAAAAAAAAGGCAGCAGACTGTCTTCTGATTCAGTCAGAAGAGGAGAGCATGCTTACAATCAAGTCTTTTCTGTGTCTGTGGGTTTTTTTGTTGCTGTTATAAAAAGTGCGTCAAAAGATGTCAACTATTTAATTTCATAAGGATTCACATAAGTTCCAGCTGTTCCAGAGCAGTGTCTAAATATTTGATTTGAAAACAAGATGTGTACCAAGGCTGCAGCATATTGCAGGCATGATCACCCAGCTAGCCAGGAAGATCTGAGCCTGCCTGTGCTAATTAGTGTTTGCAGATGAAGCTCCTCCAGTGGAAGCTGAAGTTAATAAAAGATCTTATGGGTTATAACAGCATAATGTGTGAGAAAAGAGAGAACTGCAGAACTCAAAGTATGTATTTACTATTTCTCACATTATAACAGTGCTGGGACGCCTAATTTTGCTTTTCATGAGAATGCGATTTATTTTTTAATATGTTCACATTGCAACAGTTATTATTGTTGCTATTGTTTAAAGAGATTTGTTGCCAAAAATGCGGTTATAAAATGTCAATTTATTTAAAATATTTGCAAGTATTCATCTAAAAACTGGAAGATACTCAAAAAGAAATCCTGTGGATTTTTACTTAGAGGAAAAATTCATAGTTTTGGCCAGAGAAATTTGCTACAAACTTATGCATTTACTTGAAAATGTACCAATTCTATTGCCTATTTGCTTGGAGTGCTTATTCTTTTGGTTTTAGAGGTATGGAAATATTTATTGTGCTGAGAAATATGGTTTCTGGTGGACACATTCCACCCCATTTCCTTTCTTACATAGTTTACAATTACAGTGTTGCCAAATTTAGTGAAACAGATGCCAAATTTCACCTCTGAATATTTGTATTTCCTTGTTCTCGTACATAAGCTTCCTTTTTTTTTAAAGAAAATCTGACAGGGACAGGTGGCAAAACTATCCCAAGCTGGAGCAGCAGAAATAATGGAGCTTGGTTGTTTATGTATGAATGTCACTTTTGACCTCTTTTTAAATACCAAATGTATTCTAGAACAGAGTGTTTGTGAAAAAAAAAATAACTTGTATTGAAAAAGAAAGGATGTAAAACAAAACTAAAAATGAGATAAAAAATAGATTTTGAGCAAATTGAAAAACTTGCATTTTATAGTAATCCCTTAAAGTGTTGATCTTAAAATGCATTGCAATTAGTGTAATTGGAGGAGTCAACATATTTGCAGTGTAGGCATTGAATAATTTTTAATGCACGACGGTTGTTCGATCCTCATGAGCAGGTGATATTACATCCCAGTAAATCTGTACCATGGGACACAGGAATTTAGCCACAAAACACTGGTTTAGCCCGAGAGAGAAGCCTTGCAAGCGCTGCCGGCTGAAAGGGCCGTGTGCTGGTGTTGGCAGGAACTGGCCAGAGCTGCTTCGGAAGGGACTGGCTTTGGGAACAGATCCCTGCATCGTGGGGTGATGCTTTGTGGGAGCTGCTGGCCGGGCATGTTTGAGTGCAGGTGTTGGAGAGCTCCGGAGCCCTGCAGGCTCCTGCACCGTGCAGTTGCTGGGGTTCACATCCAGGCTGGCAGGAGCTGTACTTGTGAAACGGCTCACACATGCAATAAAAGCACTTTCACACCAGCCTAAAATGTTGCTATTGGCTTCTTCCCGTCTCCAGCAAGCGTTTCCAATTTTAGAACTTGCTCTCATTTCTGAGCTGGGCTGC
Source organism: Dryoscopus gambensis (assembly GCA_013389985.1). NCBI lineage: Eukaryota > Metazoa > Chordata > Aves > Passeriformes > Malaconotidae > Dryoscopus > Dryoscopus gambensis. Next base: position 205,746 of record WEIT01038117.1, read on the forward strand.
CTCTTCTCTTTTTTTCCCCACTGAGTTGAAAGTGTTGCACATCCATTCCTTTTATCTCTCTCGTCTCTCCTGAAAGACACTTGCAGCCATTTCCCATGTTACTTCTCTTTTTGCATATACAGCAAAGTCAACTTTCCAAATATTTTAATGCATTTTAGAGACAAAACATGTTCAATCAAAGGCACCAGAGTCTGAATCACTGATTTTGTTCAGCACTTTCTAATGGAGAGAGCCCTCTTTTTTACCATTTTATTATTATTGTGCATTAAGAGTTGCTTCTGTTTTCAATACAATTTTAGGGGTTTTTTACTTTCTGTGTTTTTTTGGTTTGTTTTTGTTTTGTTTTCTTTTCTTTTCTTTTTCTGATACATACTTTTAGGACAACAAATTTATATATCCCAGGCTCCTATGTGTCCACCTTAGCCCAATGCACTTAATTTTTCTGCCTGAAAATCTTTCCCAGTTGTAATTTGAAGATTCGGGATATTTGTCTTGGGTTATTCAAAGTTAAGTTTCCTGAACAGACTATTGCATGCCTAGAAATGTAACATCTACTCGCTGTGTGCCAGGTGATACAGGTGATGTTAATCCTAACTAGGCAAGGGTGCCAAGTCTTCTCGACAGGAAAATCAGTCACTGTGTGTGTCACGTTTCTGACTGAGAAGTGTGGCACCCCTCCCAGCCACGTATGCCTGGCCACCCACTATATAAAATTGCTTTCTGCTACCATCAGCTGTTTAATATCTCTCCAGACAATCTATTCAGGTAGCAAGCTGAAGCTACTCTCAATATCTCCAGTTTCCTTAACCTAAACAGTCATAATGTATTGCCCCCCATTTGAGCAGCTTTCTAATTAATTGAATTATTGATTTCACATATTTCAGGCACCAATCATTTAGAGCAGCTAAATTTAGAACCAGCTAGCTAGGAGCCATAATTTAGGAACCTGATACTTTTTATTTTGATTGAACTTACTGTGCCTCGTGTTTTAAAGCCTTTTGCCTTCAGGGGGAAGAAAAGAGGGCTCGTATTGCTGAATATTCAAGTTTTGTTTTTTTTATCTATCATCTATCTACCATCCATTTTCTTCCATGAATAATGGTGCTTTGCCTTTATTGTAAGAAAAAGGAGACTTTTTGCTTCGTCATAGAGTTATTTAAGACATTCACAGGAAGGTTCCTCATACCACAGACACAGGTGTCAGATCAGTGACTCCATTCCCTTCTGGAAAGCTGTGTCCCCTCAGGGGTGTTTTGCTGCTGAGACTAAAAAGAAGGGAAGAAAGCTGGTTGGTGATAAGTTTGTTGTTCCTCCAACAAACTATGCGTTTATTACAAGGGCTTGTTCTTGAGCATGCTTTTGGAGTGAAGAAATGGGAATTAACCAGAAAATCTTTAAGATGCAATTGAAAGCACTAAGTATTTTGGGGATGTTTTGTGACACCTTGCCCTGCTGATGAAATGCAGAACCAGGTGTGGCACTTGCTCAGCAGTTTTCAACAAGAGCAGACATTTCATGCCAAAAGCTATTCACATTTTTTTTTCATTTGGGCTCTCTGATAATTTGAATAGTGCCCAGGTGACAAATTTGTTGCTCTCAATTTGATAAAATACCTTTGCACCATGCCCTTCTTTTGGTGAAAATGATATCCTAGTGCACACTGAGGCCAATTTTGTCACTGAGAAGAAGAGCTTTGAGTGTTGTGAGGGCTTGAAGGTTTTTTTGAAGTTTGCGTCAGTGTTTTGTGTGTAGTCACAAGTGCGCTGTCCCCTGTCTGCTGTACTGAAGGTGGGGAATACACAAAATACCCGAGGCTGAGATTGATGCTGCAGGAACACACCACGGGGGCCCAGGGCTGCCCGGCACAGGCTCGTTGGGGCTGATGAATTGCCATGTCACAGAGATGTAACCAGCGCTGTGAAACCTTGCGGTGGTTCTGCCCTCACACAGGTGTCACCGGGGCTGTGGTACTGCCCGAGGAGCAGAGCGTGTCTGCTGTGCTGCAGCTGAGGGACTGAGGGGTTTCCATCACCAGCAGCATGTCAGAGCTCTGGGTGCATTCTAGGGCTGCTCTCCTCTGGGTTTGAATGCAAGGCAACCCTTCTATGTTTTCTCCAAGATTTCTGACGTGTTTCCAGGTGATCGTTCCTTATATGAGGAAAGTTGAATTGCACATCCTACCACTCTCACGGGGTAGCACAAAAGTATTTGAGATAGAGACCTTATAAGTCCATGACCTCAAATGATGAAGGTATTCCTTTATGTTCAGTTCTTTAGATTTGGGAGTTGGCTATAAGACTGAGATATTTCTGAATGTGCAGCTGCTGATCTAATCTAGTGTGAGTCTTTCTCGTTGAGGTTAGAGGATGATCCTCTCCAAGCATCTCATGAAAAGATTTATTTAATCCCTACGACCATTTTGTGAGATTTTGCTGAATTACAATTATTGTTTTTTCTGCTTTTCTTAAAAAGGAACTAGGGTACAAGTAGTTTAAATAACCTGCCAGAGGCAAATCTGTGACAAAATTGATTGCAGAAACTGGCTGTCTTGAGCCCAGGTGTCTAGACTGAGAAATAGGTTTTTTTCTCCATAACAACAGAATGCTATTGCTGAATTTCATTTTGAACGGATGCTTTTGGAGCTATGAGGTTTGAATAGATCAGCATCTCAGCTTGATTTGTGTGAATGCTATGTTTCAGGTGTATGAATAAAAAAGAATGTTGGTGAGATACTCTGTTACTTAGGAAATTTATATATTTGTAAAGGCAAAACTGTGCAGCTTGGTTGAACTTTCAGACATACCATGCAGACAGTGTGAAGTTACCATCTCTTCCTTCCCCCCACACCTTGGGATATGTGATGATCTGATATCACACACAGTGACAAGATGCATCTCCTCCTTTGCTTTGGCATAGTTTTCATCTCTCTTCCACGGAGGAATGGGATTGAGGAGTCAGAGATGGGGCATGAAATGATGCAAGGAACATGACTGCTGCCAGGATCATGGCAAGGGTCTAAAACTCCGTGTATTATATATGTAGCAAATATGAAAGTGTTTCGCTGTGGTAATTAGCTTTACAAATGCAGGGACCTGGGACTGCTGGGACAGAGGGGGACTGGAAACTGGCCCTTGACTTGCTGGGGGTGAGTCCAGAGCCTGCACTGCGCAGTCTGAGAAAGCTGCAAGAGGGATCACAGCGTGGACAAGGAGCATGACTGGGAGGGAGACTGGCAACATCTTGGGAGAGGGGTACTTCAGCCACTCCTTAATCTGTTCCACCTTCAGCAAAGTTATTTATGTTTGGGTTTTTTTCCGTTTTTCCCCACAATAACTGCAGCAGGCAAGGCCAGTAGTGATCTGTATCTAGAACAATTACCAGCAGGCAGAAACCCCTCAGAGCTGAGGCTGACTTCTTGTTCTTTCAACCATCCCTGCATAAGTGTGCAGAAGATTGTAACTGAGCAGCAGAGACCCTTCTTGCCTTTCCATGGCATTTTTCCATATGGTCTTCCTTTCCTGTATTTTTTTTTTCTTCTTTTATTTTTTTGCCATTTCTCAGGCGCCTGTGGGTAGGGGGATACTGCCTTACCCTGTCACACAACACCAGAGAGCGAGCAATGACAAGACAGGTTTGGACAGGCCTTGTTTCTCTCAGAGATATAAAAATTTGAAGTGTTTGTTAGCCACAAATTTGATAAGAATATGTGTGAAGTTACAACTTGGCCTTGCTCACAGTAGGTGTCAATACCTCAGATTTCATAGTAAATTGCTGGGAAGAATATTTGCAACCAATACTGTAGTTGTGCAATATTTCTTCAATACATTAGTCAGCTGAGGGGTTTTTATCTCAAATGGGTCTGTGCATATGCCTGAATTGCTATAATTTTTGTGGGGTTTTTTTTGGTAAATACAGAGCATATGTAGGTGAGGAGCCTATTACTTAAGTAATTGTGACAATTCTCATACCAAGACTACTTCTGGTTGTTTGGCTCTGATACACTGTTGAGTATTGCAGAAAGCATAACAGCTGTATTTGCTTTTTCTAACAGTTTCTTATTTTATTTTAGAATTAAATCTGCATGGGAAGTTGTTTTGTTGTTTTTTTGTTTTGTTTTTTACCTTGGCATGAGACCCTATTTAAGGCATTTCGTAGTTTTGTGTCATTTCCATGGATAGTGGGAAAAACAGTTTTACGTTGCATCAATATCTTCACTAAAAATATGGAGTGTAAACCAAAGTGATTCTAAATTCAGGCGAAAAGAAATTATAAATGTTCCTAAAAACTGAGGGTTAAAATACAGTGCTGTATATGAGCTTTCAGTTTGATAAATACTTACTTATGAGGTCATAAATACTTGAGGTACAAAAGGTTAATGTAGTGTGAAAGGCTGTAAAACACAGCGAGCAACCTGCTAGATCATAATGATACATTAGCACCTTTCAGTATGAATGCTGGTGGTTATAAAAATCTTCAGCCTGAATTTATTCTGTAATACAAGAATGTAAAGCCAAAGTATCTTCCCTGTGTACTTTTACTTACCTTCTCATATTTATTTCTCTTTGCAAAAAAAAAAAAAAAAAAAAGGCTCTCATCTTTTCATNTCATCTGTTCATAAACGCTTACTGACTGAAACTGATAAAAAGCCCTTTTTGACTAATATAATTTCTCAAAAGCATGTCAGGTGTTGTCTGGGTGCTCAAGGAAAGTAATAAAATAAAGTAATACGCAGTGATTTTTTTTTTCGTCTTCTCTGTATTAATAAGTTTCCATGAGATAAAGTAAGCAATAATGCATAAAGGAAACAAAAGTGATATAAATTCTGGAAAGCAGTAATGCAAGTTACCTTTGAGGGGAAAGAAATTCAGTACTAAAATCACAAACTGAGCATTTACTGAGTGGCAAAATTGACTTCATGATAATATAGTATTTCTCAGTCCCAGAAATCCTCTGCAGTTTATTATTGTCTCCAATGTGCTAATGCAGCTAATATTCCTCATTTAATATCTACCTCTGTGGAGTGTTAATTTTCATGCTTTGGTGATCATTGCTTTTTACTAAGGCAAATTACTTCCTCTTACTGTTATATCAGAGCTTATGACAGATCAGGATAATTTTACCACCATTAATCTTTTGAGTCAGTTCCACTCTTTTCAGTGAAGTGCCATGTTTTGTCCAGGCTAAATTGAAACACTTCATAAAATCTGGAATCAAATATAAAAAAAATTGCAGGCTGTTGATACCTGCTTTCATCCTTCTCTTCTCTCTGGTTACAAAAGAAATATTTTATTTTTCAATTTATTCTCTTTATAAAGTACATCTGTATCTGGAGGATATTCAGTAGTTTTGGAGGACTAGACAAGAAAAATGTTGAAGTGAAAATATTTGATTTAGACACATCCATCTTTTTTTATTATTATGTTGAGGTGTTGAAAATCTACACATTCTGTTCTTATTAAGATAAAGTTTAAATTGATAGTATTTGGTTTGTGCAAATATATCTTTAGGAATCTCTGTAGATTATTATTTTTAGTTTAGGACCTTATTTAAATTTGCAGGGAACACTGCGAGCAGTTGCTGCTCTGACAGAATTAGCACAAAAAACCTGTGAGAGACCAGAGAGCGAAACATCTTATAAAAGCCCGCTTAATTTCTCTGAAAATAATATATTTCTTCACAAATGCTGAGATGGTTTGTTTTATTTGGGAGCAGTTGATCAAGCTAGAAATCCAAATCACAAAGCCCTGGTAGGCCAGAATATCAAGTTACAGATATATGAGTCGCCTGGTCAAATGCAGCTTCGTAGTACAAAATGCAGGATTTTGATGAGAAGAGAAAAAAATAGTCTATATTACCAACTTATAGTTGCATATCAGGTTATAAGCCTCTCTGTGTCATACTTTGGGGCAGAAACTTAGTTTGTTAGGATGTGATTTGTTAGGATTTTTTAATAGCAGCCTCAGAGCCTGCAGTGCCTGGAACCAGCCCCACCGCTCAGTCATTCTGATTGACCAGCTGCCTATTTCAGTAGGGCCTCTTCCCCCTTCCTTTTTTTTCTTTTTCGAATTAAATGTCCTCCTCATGCTACAGTAATCATGGATATTGTTAATAGAATTGCGTGGTAGAACTTAATTAACCTTTTCTTCTTGCTTTTTATTTAAAGGAAATTTGAGAGAATTCAATGGCGTGGTTCCTAATTTAATGCATCCCCCAATGTCTATTAGAGGCTCTTCACTTGAGTGAGTCAGTTGAGACAGAACTGCCCATCGTTAGCTCACAATTCATTTTCCCTCAGTTGAAATGTTCACCTGACATTCTAATCAGGGAAGAGGACAAGTGCCGAGTATATGTGTTAATAAATATATATTCTTCATGAATTTAGATAATCTCATAACTGCAGCCATTAAAACATATTGGATGGTTATGCAAATAACTGAGGGAATTTCAAATTGCACCGATCATTTTGGGTCTCACTTCTTGAACTGCTTTTCTTTCATTTTGTAAATAATAATTAAAACTGCTTGTGGTAGGTTTTCTCTAGCTACTGAGTGGTCAGGAGATGAATTCTTCACCGAGGCGGAAGTGAGTGGACAGTAAAAGCTATAATTTACAATTTTAGTTTTAAATCCACTTCCAGAAGTCTAGCAAAGAGCATTTTTTACATTATTTCCTCTAGAAACAGAGGAAGGGGGAGGAGTTACAAAAGTAAATGATGTAAATGTAAATGCAATTCAGGCCATATTTCTGTAAGCTATTCTTTTATCTTTCCCTGAATGAAGTCTGCTTAAGTGTTCTCAGTTCATTATATTTCTAAATGAGTTTTACTTCAAATAGCTGTTAATTATTGCCATAACTTCCTCTCATATTAGTGTCTGAGTCCTACTCACACAAAGAAGATTCCTAGCTCATCCAGAATAAAGTCTGGTTTTATAGATTAAAAACCCCTGTGATTTCCTCACATTCCTGGAGCACAGTTTATGAAGTGTAAGCTTGGTTGTCAAACTGATTGACCAAACTCTTTTTTTCCTTAAAAAGCCATAAAGGCAGTCAGTGTATAAAGTAAAATGAAAGTTCCACACCTAGGGAAGAGCAAAAAAGAACCATGAAATGGTTTCTTTTGAGTATATGTTAGATTACCAAATATTTCCTGAAGCAGCATTGAACCAAAAAAACCTACACATCCCAAAATCACTAAAGAAACTGAAAATCTGTTTGGCAGAGCTCTTATACAAGTTAGGGAGACAAGCATAGGTTTAGAAGCAGTTTCACAAAAATAACTAAAAAGTATTTTTTTCTTTTTTTTCCCTTTTTCCAGTTTAAGTCCACTAACCTACAGAGATGGTTGACTGGGATTGGCGTGGCTTTCTTTCGCAGTAGAAGTTTGAAATACGATAAAAAAATAAATAATTCCTTAAATTTGATGAAAAACTGGCTTTGGGGTATCAAACACTGGCATTATTCTCACAGAGGTTGGTGGCTGATAAGTTAACTCTGTGATAGGCATCTAGTAAAATTCTCTTGTCAGTTCTCCTTTATGTTGCTTTTTCCTTTCAATTGGCCAGAAATAATAGATCAGACTTCAGTCGTAGTTGAAGGAATCAGGTGATCATTACAACTTTCAGTTACTAATATGGGAAACAAAGTGTGTGTGTAAAGAGACTTCAGTGCAGGTGGAAATGATACCAGAATGCAGAAAGGAATGAAAATCCTAGGAACTAACAAATGATGCAGTGATCATGACTGCCCCCCACAATAAATTTATTTATGTATTTACTTCCACAGCTATACTATTGGACAGTATACTCAATTTACATGTCAAGAGAATTTACAAGGGAATACAGAATCTTAGCTAGCCAAGCGAGCTTTAAAGGGAAAATAGTGTGACCAAGTATATCAATGCACAGTGAGGAGAGTGGTGGTGCTGGAGTGCCCTCCTGTAACATATTAATCCTTCCTCTTCTTATTGTTTGTTTGGGTTGTGGCCATCACCTGATGGAGAACGGCAATGGGAAGAGGTGACCTACAGTTGTCATTTGCTGATATAATATTGCTTTACTGCATGATAATTTGCTTTATGTAATGTCTATTCTGCTGCAATTCTGTGCTAAGGTGTGGAGGCTTCCATTTCTGTGTGTGTGAGAGTCTCTTCTGAGCCAAGTCACAGAAAACAAGGGTCTGTGTGTGGGGCATGTTTTGTGTGCCACAGAAAGTGTCTGGGCACCCTCAGCTGTACTAATCCTGCAGGATGGTTGTGAAGGCTACCAAGTTTAGATTTTGACCACTTTTTAGTATGGTGAGGATTTTAATGAACAATTAAGCATGACAGTGGATAAGATAAAAGGGATGCCCAGACTTGATTACTTTTGTAAATATTTTTTTCAAACGCAGTGCATGCAATACCCCCAGGAGATGCAGGTGAAGTGTTGCAGAAGCTGTGTTCCAAGACAGGAAAGTGCTTTATGAAGTAACCTATGTTTGGTGAAGTTGGTGGAGGAAGGAGTTAAAAGCCTTAACGTGTATGCATAATGTAGCATAAAAAAACCCAGGAATTAACTGAATAATAAGAACACAACCTGTACTTAGAAAAGGATATACAGAATATTTTTAGAAGTAATCCTGCCTATTTCAGAAAGAGGAGGGTGGGCAGGCCCTGGCACAGGGTGCCCAGAGCAGCTGTGGCTGCCCCTGGATCCCTGGCAGTGCCCAAGGCCAGGCTGGACGGGGCTGGGAGCAGCCTGGGACAGTGGGAGGTGTCCCTGCCCATGGCAGGGGGTGGGATGAGAAGATCCTTAGAATCCCTTCCAACCCAAACCATTCCATGATTCTATGAAATTCTATCACATTCCCACTTCAGGTCATGGAAAAAATTTCTTTTTGAGGAGGAGCTTTGCTGAAGAGTGGTGTTTTCAGAGGTTTCTTGCATATTTTGAGGTTATTCATGTCAGATACTGAATCAGGATAACCATTTGCATGCTTACATTTGTGAAGCCTGGTATTTGAAACAATACTTTTCAGAAGAAATAGTGCATGAAGAGAATTCAAGATTGGCCCAGATAATTGCAATGAACAACACAGAGCTATTGCTGATATTTTTAGAATTTTTTGTTGCAGAGGGTTTTTCATATAAATAACCATTTAACTGATTTTTTTCCTCACTTGTCTAGACTAAAGCTTTGTTTGAAAAGTAACTCTAAATCTTATCATTATTGTATTATATTATGAAAACATCAATGAGATCAATTGCAAATATTTGCTTCAGTTAGTAAAATACTTTTTTTCAGAGGAGATGTGACTTAGAGGCTCTACTTGTATTGTAGATTCGTGAACCAAGTCATGTAAATCTGAGCAGTGCTCTCAGCACTGCAAGGCTGGACAGGTGCAAATGAAGAATAATCCAAAATAATCACTGAACTGGAGGGCTTCAGTTTGGTCTGTAGAAACTTCATTGTTGATGACAATATTCAAAACAACCCACTTATTGCAGTCCTGTTAAGTTAAAAACAAAAGCATTTTGGTAGCAAGAGCACCTATGAGTCAGAAAAGGAGACCCCCGTCTGTTATATAAGTGTAAAATGCATTTACATCCATAATTTGCAGAGCACAAGAGCACCAACTGCTGTCAAGGAGGAAATTTCTGCCCATCCAAATGAACATTTTTCTCTCTCCCATTTTAGATGTTCTTCCTTTGCATGTTGTTTTCTCACGATATCCTGGCATCAGCCTTTGTGAACGGTCCTTGTCAGGGCACTGCTGATCCTTCCTGCCCTGCCCAGCCTCCACTGGGCTCCCCATCACAGCCCTGCCTGCCATGGGACCCCCGACTGCTGTCCTGTTCTGACCTGGCTCCTGCTCTGTCACTGCTTACCTGGGGTGTACAAGACTGATTATTGTCACTGGACCTGGCCTCGATCTGCTGAGAAATCAAGCAGGATCTGCTAAAGCAGATTTTTCAGGACTGTGTCCTGTTGGGTGTTGAACTCCTCCAGGGAGGGAGCTCCACAAGGTCTTTGGGAAATCTGTTCCAGTGTTAGATCACTCGCAGGAAAAGCTTTTCCCAGCTTCTACACTGAATGTCCTGAACTGCAGCTTTTGCTCATTGCCTTTTGTTCCCTCACTGGGCACCACTGGCCAGAGTATAACTCCTTCATCTTTACTCCTCCCATCAGGCATTTATGCCTTCTCTTTTCCAGGCTGAACAGTCCTGCCTCTCTCATTCTCTCCTTGTTTGCCAGGTGCTCCAATCCCTCGCCTGGTTTTGACTCCTATTCCATTTGGACTCTTTCCCTGCAGCACTGCTCTTCTGCCAGTCACTCCCTGCACGTGGGGCTGTTCCTCTCCAAGTGCAGCTCTTTGCTGAACTTCATGAGGCTCCTCTTGCCTGTTTCTCTGGCCTGTCAGGGTCCCTCTGCATGGCAGCACAACCCTCTGGTATCAGTCACCCCACCCTGCCTGATTTCATCTATCAACAGCATTAATTGACTGAGTCCCTTTTCTGAGAATTCAGGGGGAGATGAAGCTGTGTCCCAGTGGCTGAGGGAGCACGGCTGTACCAGCCCGTACTGATTCCTGAAGGGAACTACAGACAGCAAACCTGCTCGAGACTATGATGGCTAGTGGCTTCTCTGTACAGATGTAACAACATGAAAATAGAAATATCTTGGCTCAGAAGTGTCTGGTTGCTGTGCTTGAGGATGAATAAGGGAAGAGGTCTGCTGGCAGCCTTGTTGAGACCAAGAGGGAAAGGTGGGCATTAGCTTTAAACTCACAGTGCCAGTCCTCCTGATTCCAGGTTTGCTGTGAGAGAATGTTTTCTTTGCCCTTTTTCTTGAGAACTTTTTCCAGGAAAGGAAACGTGATTTCAGGGGGATCCGAGTCCTGTTTCCAGTTCTTCAGAAGATGTTTCCTTAAACTTGAGTATCAGTAATCAAAGCAATTCTGCAGTGGGAGCTGCATTGTGAAGCTCAGTAACAAGCTGCATTCATATGATCAAGCAGAATTCACCATAACATCAGCATTCACAGCTAGATTTGAAATGATGATTTAAACCTTTTATAAATTCTTTGAACCATCCAGTACTCTTTAGATTGTTTCTTTTTTGAAGTGGGAGAAGTGAAGGATGAACAGATGTTTCCCAAAACTTTAAATTGTCTTTCACATTAGCGAAGGAAAGATGTTGGGTGAGCTTGAAGAGAAGGATGACAAAGAATGATTTATGTAAAGCATAATGTTCCTTGAGGTGGACTTCTCTGTCTCTGGCTGTGTCAGTGGGAAACTTCAGGCACATTGCTTGTGGAGAACAGCAGGCACAGACTTGCTTTTCCATTCAAAATGTCCCAGCTCTGTGGAAATGCTGCTCGTGTTTGGCTGCAACCTGCTAAGACATGAGACCACCAAACATACCCAATAAGACAAATAAATTCAGATATTTTTTCATGCAATGGTGTTAAGCTAAGTTTGAGAATTTACTATCCTGCAAGGAGCTGAACTGCTGCTTGTTAACTTGGTGAGTACCTCAGTATAAAAAGAGCAATGTCATTTAGAATGTGTCTTTTTGTGACATGGAGAACCCTAAAATTCTTCTGTGTTTCAGAGGGTTCAAGAACTGACTCCCTGGGCACAGATGTGCAAGTGAGCAAATGGAAAGTCACAGTAGGGATCCAGCAATAGGTGAGGGGTCAAACAGAGAAAAACCTTTTATCACGCTGTCACATTTTCTTTCTTTTCAAGAGCTGGAGCTGGAGCAATCAGCCATTCTCACTCAGCATGAAACTCTGCTCTCACAAGTTCACTCAGCAGTTGGTTGTGTCAACACAACTCTCACAAAAAGGGACTTTACATGCATTACATAAATCTAGTTCAGGAGGGAATTCCAGGAACTAGTGTGCATTGATTCAAGCTGAGGGTAAAAACTCATAGCCAAACCTGCAGATGTTCCATCTAAAGACATGTCTTTTTTTAATTTTTTTTTTAAAGGAAGTAATGTCTTCTGATGCTGTGTAGGACAATATTTAATCAGTGATTTTTCATTTGGACAAATATTGTTAAATGTCACAGCATTGTACAAGGTAGTTGCAGATGTTGAAAGTTATTTTGTCCGGATAGAGCCTGCTGCCAGAACAAAAGTTTAATAACCTTTATTGCTGCACTGCAGCCTTTTATACTGTTGACTTATGAGGGATAACATTGAAAGAATTTTTAGGCTAATTAGAACATTTAAAAAAAAATCTTATTCTATTTTAGAGCAGTAATGCTTGTGCATGAATGAATGACCACAGGTAAAAGTACAGTGGCCTTGCTGGGTATTGATTTATGTTCTTTTGTGAATAATTTCTTAATAAATCAAGGTAATAACTGAGTTGGATAGGAGAACTTGGGGAGAATCAGTGGATTTCCAGAAGCCAAGTATGCCAAGTTTTGCATCAGTCAGAAAGTCTTATTCACAAGGGCATTGTGTCCTGATTTATTGCCTATGAAAGTGTAACTTAAGGTGTTTTAAGGTCTATCATAACCATTAGGTATATTTACCTGTAAGTTTTACAGAACCTTTCAACATTTCTGCCTGTGTTTTACCCCTCCTCCCGTAAACTTTGCTACTCAGATGGCAGATCTTCATTTCTGCATATTTAGAACCTACCACAGCTATTCCCCATTGTTAGTTTCAGAAGCTTTCCAAGTCTTATTTTATCTATCTTATTTCACATAATCCACTTTATCTGGAGGGGTAGATGGAAGGAGCCTGAGCCCTAAGGTGTCAGGAAGGGCAGATGTGGTGTTGAGGCTTTAGGTGCTCATGAAACCACACCACGAGTGTTGTGTGTCCCTTTAGACATGCAGGGGGAAACAAGCTCCAGTGGGAGAGAGATGAATCTGCAACGTAAAAGTGCTGAGCAATTTGTGGGGGAAAATGTCCTAAGCAAGGCATTTTTTAGTGCTGAGGATACTGGTGGCGTCTTGTTTTGGTAATACTTTTGTAAGCCAGCCTGTGCAGTGTGAAGCTCCAGCTCCCACTCAAATGATAAAAAACCCTCTAATCAACTCCAATCAAGATTTCTATATTCACTGTTATGGGTTTTTTAATATGTTTTCATTGGTTGTCTGTCTGGATTTTACGTTAAGTTTTCAAGCATTGAAAGAAAGTTAATTTTGAACACTTTCTTCCTGCTATTGAAGCCCTTTAAAGGAACAACAAGAATTACATCAGAAAAAACAAACTTCTGACGAACAGATGAAAGAGGAATAACAAAATCAATTGAGTATTTCTTTGTGTCTCTGTGTCACCACTTAGGATTTTTCATTTGGATTAAATTAAAGCTTTTGTCCTTTGACCAGTATAATATTTCCTAATCTGTCTGCTAATTTTTTTTAAGGATAAATCCAAGGAATTTATTTTAATATTATCTTATGAAAATATCACAATAATTGAGTTTTATTATATGTAGCATGAACTTCTGAAGATGTGCATAATGTGTATGCATTTCCTTCTTGGCTAGTGGAGCCAGGGTGCAGCTGATTAGGGAAGGGTTTTGTTAATTGCTGTTGTGATGTGGATGAGATCGGTAGGTGGTCAGAAATATTTATTGAATCGATGCAAGCAATAAATAATGCATTGAGGCAACCTTTTATCGTTCCTTCTCCCATTTCAAGGTACTGATACGCTGATGTCAGCTGGATGTCCTTAACTGAACTTGGCAACTGCTTGGTCACACGCAACTCCATTAAAACATATTACAAATATTCTTTTAAAAATAATGTCTGCTCTTTATGCCAGCAAATTTGGCCCAAGTTTTGAGACATGTTCAGAAGTCAAAAAATGTATGGCTTTTGGTGATTCTCCTCCAGACATGATTGATATGCTGTTCCCTGAGACCCTGCTGAATATTTTAGAAGAAAAATGATGAACCAGCAAAGGCAATGTAAAGCACTATATAAGCACTATATTCCATATTGTTAAGGAAGATTAATTGGGGAAATAATTAATGTAGCCAAGTTATTAATTACTCTTTGGTTGTCCTGCAGTACCAGAGGCTTACGAAACCTATCTTATTGCTCCTATCTGTCCTCAGAATTAATGATCTCTTATTTCGGCTGCTAGCTATCCATGCATAAGCTCTCACAATAATAGCAGTGCTTTCTTGTAGCCTGTGGTATCAGCATCCAGAATGCATCCATCTAGAAATGAGAGAAATAATCACTACTGTTTGCAAGTCTTCAGCCCTGAACAATACCCAGTATGCTGAAACCCCAGAGCATGTTCAATAGTGGAACGTCAGAAACTGCTGAAGCAAAGCACAAAATTATTCAGGTTCTTTTTCATTTGTCAGTAAATTGGATTAAGGGATTCTACCGGGGTGTGCTTGTGTGTGGCAGTATATCTAAAACAAATGCCCCAGTCAGAGTCAGCCACCTTACACTGTCTTCCTGGGAGTAAATTGTATTCATCTGACTGCTCAAGGACCTCTGACAGAAAATATTCCAGAAGGGAGGTGGTTGTGTGTTCTCCCTTACAAAAGGTGCACTGACACCCTGCCTGCGTCGCTCGCAAGCCAAACGTGTGTGTCTCACATTTCACCTCACCTCTGAAAGATGTATTGTATTAATAAGAATAATAGGCACAATTGAACATCCAACACGCTTTTGCCAGTAGTGAAATGGAAGGGAGGATGGCTCTTGGGCATTAATAGACTGGCCAGTGGCCAGGGTGAGAGCTCAGCACTTTGGAGAGGGGACAGCTCAGACTTGGGGACAGGGACTTGGCTCCTCTGCCCGGTTCTTTCAGAGCTGTCCCAGGGTGTGGTCACACAGTAATTGCTTTGGTCAGTTTGCATTTGGTGCTTTGGATAGTAAAATGTTTTTGTAAAGGTTATGAAACCAGGATCATTGTATCTTTTGTAATCTGGGAAATAGAGTGAAGTTAATGGTAATGGTGAAATCAGTTTGTCGAGTGTGTATAACATCAGCTGGTGTGACCCAGCTGAAATAGAAGGGGATTTTACCATTAAAAACAAGGGGGTCAGCATTTGCCCTGCAGGGTTTCAGTCACAGTGTCTCTGAAACCAAGCCCCTCTGGAGTGTGAGATACTCAGCTACACCCGCAATTTAGCAACATAATCATAGAAGGGTTAGTGTTGAAGTAACCTTAAGGATCATCTGGTTCCAAGTGATCAAATGCAGCCATGATTATATTATTAGATTTCTTTGTTTCTGCATAACATCTGTGTGCTTTTCACACTAGATCAGAACAAGGAACAGTGCACACTCTCTTCAGGAAGGGATTCTTAAGGGGTTAAAGAACGTGGCATGAGCAGCATGCTGTGCACTATGAGGTACTTGAAATATTTTTATCTTTTGCACTAATTTGAAGAATTAATCTCAACTTTTAATATCCTGAAAGCAATGAGGCCTTACTATTGATCTTACTTGTGAGAAAAGGGTAACAGAGATGCAGTTCACAAGAAAAGTCACTGATACTTCTGGTAATGTTTATCACCATTGTGAAATAGCACAATGATAGAATTTTTTCCTGCATACATTTTTGTGTGAACATTTAAGCCCAAGCAGATGGATTTGCGTATATAACTCCATTTCTTTCTGTGTTGTTATGCTTCTGGGAAGCATGTTGCAGAGCGGGGACTTTTCAGAATATAAAGTTATCAAAAACAAGCATGATTAATTAATCAGTCGATCTACTTAGGAAACAGGAAAGCTACAATCCCATCACTTTGTCAGTTCTCTGTTAGTGGTGTAGCTGGGAAACAGCATTTTCAGAGAATCCCAAACTCGGTCCTAAATTATTCTCTTTGCTCACTTTTTAATGGAAAGGTAACTTTCCAGAATCTAGATCCTTTTAAAATGGAAAATGTGCAATATTATCTAAGGGAAGTATGAAGCTGATTTACTATGCATGATTTTTTCAGTTTGTACACATTGGGCATGGTTATATTTTTGCTCAGGACGTATATATATATTTTCTGCTGAACTTTTCTCGATTGCTTTTTTTATCGGGTTTACAAATCAAATCAAACAGGTATATTGCAGAGCTCTGATATTATTTTCTGCGCTTATAGCACAATGTATTGAATTATGCTTGCTCATGTACTGCTGCTGCTATTCTCTCCAGATTGAGAGAGAATGACTGTGGGGGCTGTAAATTCACTTGGCTTCCAGCACCACCAGTTAAATCAAGAGCCCTGTTCAGGCTGGAGAAGAGACAGAGCAAGTGTTCATTACACAAATCAATTTGGTCAAAAGTACAGCACAATGGATACCCAACCATTGCTCACATAATATTGCCAACCTAATCAAATAATGCCTAGAAGACATTCACAAGCTCTTTCTCTCTGAGAAATAACTTGATTGGTGTAACAGGAAAAAAACAGGGGCTGTTTTGAGCATTTATTAAAAAATTCAATGAGTGCTTTCTTTTTTGCTTAATTTAAAATTCTGAAGAGCTTTAGTCTATGCTGGCATGTATACATGAGCTATTCAGCACCTAATTTACCAGTGATCATGCTTTTTAAAAATAATCTGTTCCTTTCTTTTCCTCTTTCTTTTCTCCCTGTAAATATTTTACAGGCTATTCCTGCTAGAATTAAGCTGTTCTTCCTCTACACTTGGTGTGGGTTTAAAAGATATGCAACAGATTTGTATTTGTTTACAGATTATAGCAGAATGATTGGGACTAGGCAAAGCTTTCTCATGTTCCAGTACAACTTATTTTCCCTTTGTCTAGAAAGGGATGAAAGACTTGTTTCCATTTTAGGCATTTGTACAGTCTGTGTTCCATTCACTCTTTAAAAGCTTGAGGACAGTGTTCTTCTTGTAGTGGTGTGCAAGCAGCTCTTCTGTGGCAGCATTTCACTGCATTGGAAACTGGATTTGAGGGTGAAAGATTTTGCCCACACCACCATTGTTTTGTAGCAAATGAAAGATATTAGTCAGTGAAAAAGAACGGAGGGAAAGTGAAACTCTTACCCAGTGTAAGGAACATTCCAGGGCCGGCTGTCTGCAGTGATGGATGGAAAGGGATGCAGAGAATTTGTATTAGCCAGGAAGGAGAATGGAATGGAATTTTTTCTAACCAAGAAAGGTGCACAAGGCCCCCTCTGATTTCAGGTTCACTGCTTATTGTTTTATTGTGTGTGGTGCTAAAGTGCTAAAGGTGGCAGATGCGACTGCAGTGTCCAGTCAGGAGTCAGCTGGGAAAAGGGGTTGTAGTTGAGGCTTCCTGAAGGCTTTAGAATGCACTTTTGAGTGAAATTTGCTGCAAATATTGGATTAAAAAGGCCATAAAAGAAGAGGTGTGGGTGTGGGGGAGTTAATACTTTTTTCCAAATAAAAAATTGTCAAATTTATTTTATACAAGCAAATATTTGGTTTAGTAGTTTTCCTCATTTGTATAATTTCTTAAATTCTCAGGAAAAATCTAGGAAGGGAAACCAGAAAAAATATTTCAACAATTTTACTTCAGTGTGAAATCTTTAAGAATTTGAGTGAAGTCTTTTAATTAATAGAAGTTTTCTGTTTCTAGAACTGGGTTAAGGAAACAAAAAGAAAAGTATTTTGCTAAAGATAAAGAATTTCTCTAGAAAACTATAGCTATTAACTCTCCTGATGATGAATTTAGTTTAAAAGGATACCAAATGTTTATACTGAAGTTATCTTATATGAAAAAAAAAAGTTTTCTGAAATGCCCTCTTTGATATAGGTTTGCTTACCTGTAAAAATGGTTTCAATTCTAATTTATTTTAACACTTAAGCCTTCAGTACCTCACTGAACTAAAGGGACATCACCTCAATTTGTTTTGCTGTGTGTGAGAATTTGGTCTTCTATTTCTGCATTCTGTATTTACAACTTTCATTATAACTTTTAAGACTATCATACATTAAAATTCTTGAATATTTTGTAATTGCAAATATGTGGTGGAATAGGGACCAGGAAGCAGTCTGATTGCATGCAAGACTGCAGGGATGGAGGAAGGATAATGCCACTTCCTAACTTCAATTAATTTTCAAAGGAGTATCAAACACCACTCTTCAGGTCCTCTAGCAGTGAAGATATTCTCCTGAAATGTATTATGTATGTGTAAGGTAAATTACATTCTGGTTCTGTGAGTCCACAGAGCTCTGAAAGTTGCCTGGCTGGGATTTTTCAAAATCCAGCCTGTCCTCTGCCCCGTGTGTGTTTTGCCTCCTCAGTGTTCCTTGGAAATTTTTGTATAATCTTCACATTCTAATTTCAGTTTGCAGTTATCCTTGTGCAGATCTCCCAGGCTCACCCATGGATTTCTGGATGATAATGTGCTTTGTAAAGAGACTGATACAGTGCCAAGCCTTTTAATATGTTTTAAATGGTTTAGCCCTGTTAATTCTGCCCCAGGGATCTTGAGGGTCGTGGACAGTTATGAATTGTTGATGGCAGTGACTTGCTAAAGTTTCTGGTTTTCAATGCTCGCCGCCCAGACTCTGAGACATTCTGGGCTGAGAGTGTAAATTTGAAGCTTCTTAGAATAAAAATGATTTATAAAAATAGTAAAACCAACCAAAGGCCCAGAAAATAACAGTACCTGGATTTATCCTCTTCACCTATAATTTATAGCTCCATTTTAACATCATCTTCAGAAACCTCACTGGATTTTGTTGACCATAATCTGTTCAGCTGCTTAGTAGGGAAGTTTCTCCCAGTATTTCGGGATGTTCGTGGTGCACAGTTCAGCTCAGCCCTCCCACTCCTCATTTCTACTGATACAATGAACAGAGATTACTCTCTTCAATTTGCATTTATACAGGATGCTGATTATATAATCTCTTCCTGGGGCACCCTCTGTTCCTGAAGCTCAACAGCACCTTCAGAATTCTTTAATTCTCTTCAGATTAATCTAATTGACCTCAAATTCTTCTGGAGTGTTTTATTTCAAGAGTTTCCAGTCTGTCATCCCCCACCTGCTCTCACATCCCAAATTTCTTTCATATTTCTCTCCTTTTATGCCTGAAGGTAGAAAATAATCTCTGTGGTGTCTCTGGATGGAACAGTTACCTCAAAATCTAAATTGCGAATTTTTGAGTTGATTTTAGATAACAATAGATTAGCATGGAACATTTTTGTCTCTTGACAGCTATATACCATACTTTCTACTTAGATCACAAAATATTTATAAAGATAAATTATTTAGTTTGTGGGCCCCTGCCTGTGAGTTCAGGGAGCAGCAGATAAAGAGATGTGGTGGCACTGACTCAGTTTTAGGTTTACGTTTGATCTGATCCCATTATTTGTTTGGATCACTTGTAAATCTTTCTCCAGTGCACACAAAAGTTTGTGTTTGTGTGAGTCTCATCGTATCCCCTGAAATATCAAAGATGCTGCTGCTGCACTGAAGCTGCTGCAGAAATGAGGACCTTTATTTATAAAGTGTTCTTAGCACAGAATTATTGGCAATATAGGTGTTAGTACTTTTAATTTGAGAACATTTGTATTCCCTAGGGAAGATATTGTTGAATTTAACTTGCTAGAATTCAATTTATATGTAGTTATTTCTGATGTAAATGATGTGTTCTCTTTGAGTTCTTTTGCTTCTTCAACAGGCCTGTTGGTACTAAAACTGTGTGGTAAGGTTTATTTTATTTAACCGTTTTTATGTTGCAACTGTTGTCTCTTAAAAGAAATTTCACACTAGCAGGAAATGGGCAATTTCTTTTTTTGTTGTTTTTTTTTTTTAACGAAAAGAGTCAGAAAGACAAACTGAATGTTACATTAGAACACAAGAGAAAGATGAATACTTTGAAAAACAATGGGGTCAGAAGGAAGAGGAAGGACAGAGCAAATGGAGTAATGGCTGTCAGATCATCCTTGTAGTTTTTCATTCATTTATCTTCTTTCCCCTTCTATTCTTCCAAACCCCTGTGCCAGCGCAGACAAGTATGACTGTGCTGTTTTAACACACCCATGCAGACTCTTGTCTAATGACTGTGTGCTGTACAAACACTAATTAATTAGGCACTGTAGGATATAATTTAAGAACAGAGATGAGTAATTTCTCTAACATACTGATAGACCAGCATTGGTCAGTTTTACCTTTTGGATGTTTTACCATTGGTCAGGCAACCTTCAGCACTGATTAAACTTCTGTTCCCTCTCACAACTCAAGGCCTTTTCCATAATGGCCACCATTTATCTGGACAGAATGACCCTCCAGTGCCCATCAGCACTGTGTATGAAACAGCAGCTGGGATGAGATGTGTTACCTGCCTCCTGTGGAGAAGTCCCAGTGGCCTCTGAATGAAAGCACTAATCTGATTTCAAAGTGGCTGGCTTGCTCTGCTAGCAGGCAGCATTTGGACTGCAGATTCATTTCCTTACCTTGGCAAACACAGAAGAGGTTAAAGGAGTTTCTACAGTCTTATAGGGAGATCTATTTATTCATTATTTAAAAATAGCTAAGAAGAATCTACAAATAGTAATCTACTTATTCTCCAGTTTATTCCAAATGCATAATATTACTGAGAATGTATGCTGTTGAGACAGATACAGGAATGGACTTGATTTTCATGTATTTAAGTTTCTGGCATTCCTCAATACCTTGAAGCAGATTTAACTCCTTTTTAGTTTTGGGTGTTTTGTTTGGTTTTTTTTGTTTGTTTTTTTTTGAGAATTTAAGCCCACCCCCTTATATTAAAAATGCCAGAAGTACTTACGGTGTGCTTTATTTTGCTTTACCCTTTTAGCAGACAGATGATGCAGCACAGACCGATGGCCAGCAACAGACACAATCTTCTGAAAACACAGAAAACAAATCACAGCCAAAACGGCTCCACGTCTCAAATATACCATTCAGATTCCGGGATCCAGATCTTAGACAAATGTTTGGTGTAAGTGCTCATCATTTATTTCTGCTTTCTTCACATTTGCATTGCAATAGATATTTTGTATTATAGGCAGCCATGAGGGCTGTATCTCTGATTGAGGCTGTTTAACCATTTTCAGGGAAGATTTTCTTTTAATCTACGTATAACCAAACATCTGATTTGCCAGTCACAACTGGGAAAAGAAATTATACTGATTCTGCTGTATGTGATGCACTTGGATGTTTTGTACTTCATCCACAAAAAGCTATCTGTGTTGGTTAAAATATGGCATGCACACATATTGCTGCTGTACACATGTAGATGTATCTGCCTGCATTTACTGATTTGGGAGAGCATGATGTTAAACAGTCAATGCCTGACCTCATGGATAAGGGACCCAAAAGGAAGGCATGGGCTGAATTTCAGCACAAAGTTCAGACACAGGAATCCTCGCCCATCTCCATATGTTTTGTAGGTCTGCAGGCGTTGATGGTTTTTGTTAGTATTTTTCTTTAAGTCTCTCAATTTGTGCTTCCCCCGGGCTGCAGCTGCCTTCAAGCACATGCCCTGTGTCTCACACAGGCCCTGGACATGCCATCAGCAATAGGATTATAACCAAGAGAGCTTAGACTGAGTTTCTACTCCCTGATCCAGGAACTCTCAGGTTTAGTTTGAAATGTCACTAAACATAATCTAGAAATAGAACTTGATCATCTATTAGAACCCAACTCAGGACTCTGAAGTTATTATTGTACTCTTGCTTTATTCTGCCTCACTAATCCCAAATTCTCTCCTGCATTACAGTTGGTTATTCAGTGCAGCACCAAGTGCTCCATGGCTCTGTACTTCTCTCCAGCTTTCATGTTCAGTTCAGATTTTTAAGTTCTTCTAATGTGTTTGTATGTGAGCCAAAAGATTTTGTTTCTTAATATTTATTCCTTTGAAGGAAACAGTCACTGGAAAAAGAATCCTGGTGTAGTACTGGGAGATGAGTGACTGCTCTGCTGTATCTGACTTGGTACAAGTTACCTCCCCTGAACGCAGCTTCCAGCTCATCAACGGAATAGCAGAAGGCATAATTATTAACCCTCCAGAGAAAAGTATGCTATTGATTTAAACGAAACAAAACTACTCAAAATAGATTTTATTTGAAAAAAAAAAAACATTAAATGAAAGAATTTTTTGGGGTTTTTTTAGGCATTGTAGTAATTTATAAATGAATAAAACTACATTTCCTTTTAATATTTCTAAGTCTCAGGTCTCAAAAGACTGACACTGGAGAATGGCTGGAGTTTTCCAGCTGACTTCCAGAATGTCCTGGTCACAGTAAACTTTTAGCTTCTGAAATGATAGAAAAATGAAATTTCTGCAGGTGTGAGTTGAAATATCTCCTATGAAACATGGCAGGTCTGCATCATGTCCATGTTATACACACAGCAGATGACCTTTCTACATGGACATCAATATAACAGAGGAGAACTGTTTAAATATAAAGTCTATTTCTGCATCGAGGCTGAAGCTGCAGTTAAAACATTAGTTAAATGGTGAATGCCAGAACATGAAATAAGCTGAAGGATACCAAATGGTGGTTGATTTTTCATGAACAGGTTGAAACTCTTTAATAAGCTAGAGAAGGAATACTGCCCTTTCTGGCCTGTAATTGTTTATTATGTCTTAAAAGACTGGAGTATAGGCTCATTTCTGCAGTTCCTGGGACTCTTGTTGGATTATTCTCTATTTGCCTGCCTCTAATTTCTGCCTTTTTGTTTAAGATATTGGGTCACCTACCAATGCCAGCAGTGATCCATACTGCATGTTAAAGACATTTGAAAATACAGAAATGACCCCCTGATGCATTACACTGTCACCTCACAAAGTGTGTCCTGACAGAAAGTGTTCTAACATTTATTCTCTTCCTAAGGCAAGTCCGATGGGGTCTTTTCCTTTGTGACAAGCAGCTGTGTTCAGCTTTTGTGTGTGCAAACAATGTCTAGGGAATTGAGTGCTATTGTAAGGTCAATAGGAATAACAGTTACTTCTAACATTATGATAAAAATGCAATTCTGAGCAGAGAAAAAATCCCCCCAAAGTGAGTATCTATTCCAGTTTTCCCAATTATGCTCCAGTAAGGCAAAACTTCTTAGGGAAAAATGGTTTCCCATTTCAGCAAGGGTGGAAAGAAATCCTCAGTCCTGGAAGCCAGCAAGAAAACTTCCACCTGGTTTAATCTTATTCCTGTAAGGCAGAAGTAACCAAACTCCTTCACTTGTTCTGGAAAATCCAGAAATTTGGGACTTTTACTTCACTGTGATTGTGATTAAACGCTCTTTCCTCTCTGTCAGGGGGCTTCACTGAGATTCAAGTTCCTCTGTGGAACGACTGTAATGAGCATAATGACACACACAAATTAGATATAATATTGATCTGACTCCTTTTAGTGTGTTTTTTTTTTTTTGTGTGTGTGTTTAACAAGATTTGGTTTTATATTGTTTAACTTTTTTAAAGTGTTGCACCATTTCCTGAAACAAACATTTGTACTGTATATGATAGAAGGGTTGAAGTTATCTTATTTTCATGTAACTTTTCTGTTTCTTTGCAGCAATTTGGTAAAATCTTAGATGTTGAAATTATTTTTAATGAGCGAGGCTCAAAGGTAAGCAGTTTAATTCACTTGTGGAATTTTTTGTCTTGTTTAAAATACTTATGTGAGTAAAAGGAAACAACTGCACTACTGTGACAAAATAATGAAATATTATGTTAGTGAAAACATCTGAGCTGTCAGTCAGTTTCTAAGCAGTATAGAAATCATTGGACTCATATCTTTTAAAGGGGGTAATTTTCACTACTCCCAAGTGTCATCTGTCATATGGGAATGTTGATTTTCGCTGTCCTTATTCTTCAAGGGTAATTATTTTGTTTGTTTTATAAAATGAGTCCATAGTTAAAGATATTTGTAGGCAGGTTTGTATTAATACAGGTATTTTTTTCCTTTATTGAAATGAAAGATGATAATGATAATTAATAACTATCCTCTTTAGTGATTAGCTGAAAAAATATGTGATTGTTCCAGATTAAGTGCAGATGTTTTCCTCGTTAGTTAAAGTCTTAGTACACCAACCCTTTGAAAACAATATATTTTAGCATTTATTAAAATGAAATATTATTTATTTATTAAATTATTCATTGTATTGCAAACGTTTAATTTTTTTTCCCAAAATTACTTTGCCTTAAATGCATACTTCAATTTATTCACTATTTAAGAAATAAAGCAAGATAGAATGACTATGACTGCATCAGCATCAGCTGGTGCAAAACTGTAGCCCATTGTGTTCACCTGTGAGATCAGCTGCATTACAGGGGTTTATATCTGTCATATGCATATCTTTTTTCCTTTTCTTGCCATGTCAGACACACTAAAACGTTTATTCACTAATGTTTCAATCTTCCTGTAACTCATATATCATTTATTATTAGCGATGGAATGTTATTCCTGTTCTAGACATACCGTAATCTGTCATATTTTAAGAATCATATACATCAAAAATCTATCTTAAATCAGATATAGTTTTCTAATTCTGTTAATATTTATTTTCTGAAAATAAAGCCTTCACTTTTTTTTTTTTTAACCTAAATGGAACAGCTGAAATCTCCTGGTTTATTCTTCAGACATTAATTAGTCCCCTTGCCTGCCAGCCCAAATTCAGTTGGAACATACATCACTTTTTCAGTAAACAACTAAAACGGTTGGAATTTGGTGGCTTAGAATCTCCTACTCTGGCCAAAATTTATTATTGTTAAATTATGGTTGTTCAATAATGTTTGCAAGACGTAGATTGTCCAGAACCTGCTGCTGCTGGATATTCCCATCAATTTCCAAAGCCGTCCCCCACTGCCCACCTTTGCTGGTTGTGCTGATGGGGTGGAGCTGAGCACACGTGGGAGGAGTTTAAACTTTTGTTTAGCCGCTAAATCGCCCCCAGGCCGGGATTTTAACCACCACGCTTGCACTGGGCTGCATAAGTGTAAGGTTTTGTTAAAGTTTTAGGGGGATGGCACAAGGAGGTGTTTCCAAATTGAGCGGTTTTGATGTTGACTTTGCAGCAGTGAAAACATCCCAGTGCCTGGTGCTGCAGGCAAGATCCTAGAAAGGATTTCAGAAGGAAAAGGTTTTCCTAGCTGGGTTTGTAACATCACTGCCTCAGTTACACCCTTTGTCAGGTCATGTTTTTAATAAATGCTCCTGCACCATCAGTGCTGCATCCCAGCTGTCTCCAGGGGAGCTGCTGAAGGTGCCTGAGGCAGGGCTGGGGTGCATCTCACGGCTCAGCTCTGCTGCTTCCCACCTTGGTCAGAGTTATTTCAGAGCTGTATTTCAGGTATAGCTACATAATATTCTGATTTGCAGAAGTATGTTTAGATTCTCTCAATTAAATAGAAAGTTAAGGAAAAAATGCTAGGAATGAGAGGGACATCTTTTTTTCTGTTCTTTATTTTTCTATTTTTTTTTTATTTAATCTGATCATTTCGTGTCCATTCTGTAGGAATTAAGATGCACCAGATTAAAGTCCCATTCCTGGCAGTGCTTATCTATGTTTTCATAAAATCCCACTGAAACTGAAAGGACTACTAAGTGGTTTCAGACTGAGTACAGGTAACAAAGTTTGCAGGATCAGAATTCAAATTTGTTTCTAGCTGCAGTTTGGCATAAGAATTGCTAGAATATGTTTTTGTTTCTGTTTCTTTTTCTTTCTTTTTATTCTAATAGTTAATGTTTTAAAGGATTTCTTGCAAAACCAACAGAAGTAATCTCATTCTCATGCCATAATAGTTAAGAAAAATGGAATTGCATATTCAAAAAAACCTAACATTAGAACACTACCATAAAGTATGAAATTATTTTGTAGAAGGGAATCCTTCCATAAAAGAAGACCCTAAAATAATGCGAGTTTCATACAAGAAATTTCTGCTTGTTTGAATGTGTAATAATAATGAAGAAAGCTTGGGTAAAAAATATGGCAACACTGATGACTTTTGAATTTTTGACCATTTTCTACCAGTTACAAAGCAATGCTCTAGGCAGCTCTATATATATGTTCCGAAGTCTGTATATATGTTTGTATTAATATGTATCTAGTGTCTATTATATTAACACCTATTCCTTCAAATAAGGAGAACTCCAAAGTGCCTCCCAAATTAAATCAGAACCTTCTCTCACACTAACTTGGCTATTATTAAATCATTTGACAGATTTTAAAAATAAAATGCATATATTTGCATTGCCAGTTAATAGAATACAGCTGTTAACTCAGCTGCATATTAAATTGATGTTAAAGTGTTCGTGTAGGTATTTGAATGTGTGATGGGTGAATCTGTGTTTTGTTCTTGAGTTTCTCTGTCAGCCAGGTAAAGTTAAAGATTTGCATAAATAGTAAGAGCTTAATTTAAGTAGTGTTGATTATGAGAATAAGTACAACATAAGAAATTTAAAAATTACAATAAGTATTATTTTCAGAATCTTTGAAGTTCCTGTCTTATCTTGGCTTGTAGCTCCACTTTGTATGTTTTTCTAATTTTTTAGGATAATTAGGTTTTTATCTTTCTCTTTAGCTGTTTGAACAAAAATTAGTTGTTAGTGCTGTGAGCTAAGGAGAATGACAGAAAATTTTGACTAAGCTCCCACCAAATGTTTGCAATTCTGAGAAGGAACGATTTCTAAGGCAAAAGAATAGGGATAAAAAATAGAATTGGGGGAATTTCCGCTATTGAATGGAGTTAGGCGGCTTAGATCCATGGATCCAGTGATGTTTTTTCCTGGGAAATTAATTGCATCCTACATTAGGTGGGGTTTTTTTACAGAGCTTTTACAAGATGGGGAGGAGCAGATGTAGAAGAAATGAAAGTTTAAAGTTGAGGATAGGTTTAGGTATCAGAAAAGCTTGTACATGCATCGAAACCGTGGAGATTAGTGCTGAGGAGGGGGATTGACTTTCTCTCAACACTCCTGGTGCTTTGGGGAAAAAGAGAGTTACATCCTCAGTGTCTTGTGGCAAGTGAGGTCATGGCCTTGTGCTAAAATTGTGGAGAGTGGTGTGGAGAAAATGTGTGGAATCAGGTGTTCTGAGAATGGCTTCAGCTGGAGCTGCAGCTGCTGACAGAGCACTTCGGAGCTCAGGCTTCAGGCTGGAATTGTAAGGGGAAAAAAGAGTAGCTGTCCTTAAGGTGCTTTGGAGAGTACGAAACAGAAACCACTGCTGTACATAAATGTCACTTTTTGCATTATGAATGGGAATAAATAACTGAGTTCTTTGTGTAGCTGAAATAACCCAGGGAATTATCCTAAGAGTTACTTAATTTTTTCAGTCAATGGTTGACTAATTATTTCTGTGGTTCATACCCATTCTTTTTCTTGCTGCTTGGTGTCAGTTTTGCCTTAGCTTGATATTTGGTCTCCCCTTTGTGTAAATGAATGTATAAATGTCTTCTCATATTTTTTTATCTGCCCCCCCCCCTTTTTTTTTAAATCAGTCACTTTGCATAATAGGTAGTGCTGCAGAGAGGAACTGGGTGAACACTGACAAAACTTAGCAAAGGGAGATGGGGAGCTGTGCTGCATGGCTGATTGCTCAGGAGCAGAAGAGACTTCAGGCTAAAATAGAAATAAAAACCCCTGGTTTTAGTGGCACTTAAATTATGTGAGCTCTGCCTGTGCACAAAGGACCACGTGCAACTTGCAAATGGTTCCAGGTCTGAAAGCTGGGGGATGTAGAGGAGCATTTGTTCAGATCACTTTGGGAGGCATGCAAAGGCATTGTAGCGCTAATGCAAGAATTACTTCAAAGGGTTGGTGTATGTTTCTAAAATGTTCTTCGCTGTCAGATTTTTCCAAAATATTTGCCATCTTAAACAGTGTTTAATTTAACTTAGCACATGAAAGGAATTTTAGTAGGATTTGAAATGTTTGTTTTAGCCTAGTATTATAAAGGAGGGCGTTTGTTGTAAGCAGAATTTCAGATTTGTCCCGCTAATGTGGGATTCTGAAGTTTCACCAGTTGCATGTTCTATATGTGGAAAATAATATACAGAACAAGTAAATGAAGCAGTTAAACTTATTCAAAACGTTTGCATTTTTCTTCTTTTATCAGAGTTTCTTTTTCTATTCACATCATGTGATTTTCTTTGATCTGTTAATACAAGAAAGTTTATACTTTGTTCTGAAAGTACTTTTGTTTTGTTGGTGGTTTTCTTTTTTTTTTCTTTTTTCCTTTTATAAAAAAATAAGTAAAGGCTGTATAGTTTGACAAAAGTTTAAGTTACCCTAGTGTTGCATGGGAACAGTGTTTCTTATGATCACAACAGCATGATTAAGTAGGCAATGTTTAGAGTATATTGACATTCAGTGTTGAATTTTGTGCACATGTTTTTTATTTCGTTGAGATATCTGCATGTCATTAAAATGTGGTTCATTTTCTTTTCTCATTAGTTCATTT
>WEIT01038117.1:235253-297666 GCA_013389985.1 Dryoscopus gambensis
AAAAAATTACCAATTGAAAATGCTGTCGTCTTTTGAGTAAGATGTTGCATATTTTGCCTTTTCATTTTCCCCCCTCGACGGTAGCGCTTAGGGCCCTCACCAAACTCTCAGTAACCATGGTAACTGTATACATACCCATGCTGGCGATGGTGCTGAATGGTAAGTGGAGAAGTCCATCTGCCGTTTCACGTATTTAGCGCTGATATACCACGTGAATTTTTTTGACTTGTTGTATTAAGTTTTCTTGATGCTACATTTTTTTCTATATATTGGTACGCCTGTAATTGAGTGTACGTTTTAAGCAAGCCTGGGAGGCACTGATTGGATTGAGGATATGACTTCGTGCACATCTTACTCAGATTGTTAACTCCATATTGTGTTAAATAATGCACCCTCTTTTTATCCTTTTGTTAGCTGTGATTTTAAAGCTTGAATGATTTTGTTAATTCTTGCAATGAAAAAGGCTCTTGTTCCAAGTGTTGAATGCTAGATGTTGCTTTTCCAATGGTACTTCTCTTCTAAAGGGTTATGTTGCACACTGCTAAAATTCGTTTGTCCCTTTTTTGACATTTTCTTTGTTTCCTTGTACCTTGTCTCTTTCCTTTCTACTCCACTGCATGTTCCTTCATATAATCTTTTTTTTTCTGTTTTGAGTATTTATTGTATCAGTGTTATCATGGAATACAAGCATGCTCTTAAGTCTTAAATTATGCAGTACCTTTTAATTTGCTTTTAATGTCTTTTTATTAAAGTTTAAATGATATGATGTTGCTTTATTGAAATGATTTGTAAGTTAAAATGGTTATGAAAGTAAATGTAATTATAAATAGTATGATTTTGTTATGCACCTGTTGCCTTCTATAAATTAAACTGCATTTTATTTTTACATGACTAATAGCAGTAATAATGCATGCATTTAATAGTGACACGGGCCCTCCCTGTAACCCTTTCTAATCCCCTGTTCTATGTGCTTAGGTAAATAATGCCACAGCACGTGTAATGACAAATAAAAAGACCGTCAACCCTTACACGAATGGTAAGTGCATGAGCCCTCCTGCTCCGGGTGAGCGTCCCTGCATGCCAAAGCCAAACCTCAATCCTGCTCGACCGGGGCACTCCCCTGCTCCTGAAGGGTCCCACTCTGCACCTCCTGCATTCCCTGGGGCTCGGAGGCCCAAGACATGATGGGGTTGGGCATAAATTCCATCTGAGTAGACCCTGGCCGATTCACAGCCAGGTGGGCAGAGCAAGAATCCCTTGGACTGGAATCCCAGTGTTTGACCCTGGTGGCTTTTGTGTAGGACAATGGACCTGATAGGAAAGTGATGTTCTCTACTGGCTCTGTGCAGTGTTAATGAAGCGATGAGTGAACAAATGGGAGAATTCAGCTTGGTTTGGGGGATGGAGGAAGGCAAGAATGTCTTTCCTGTAGAACCTTTTAGTACCAGGACACACATCTAGTCAAAGACCATTTGCCGTGTCTTCCTTCCACAACCTGTTAGAAGAAGGGCAGACTGTTACTGCGTGCTGCTTCCAGCTTTTTGATGGAAAAAATCAAAATTCCAAGCTATCTAAAAATAAAATTCATTCTAATACTGACCTAAGTTGCTGTAATGTTGTACATTAATGGTAGAAAATAATCCATAGTTATTTGAGTGGTTTGGAAACAATACATTTTTTAAATGTTTCCTTTGGGAGTGTTTGATCATGTACTTGCGTGTGCATTTGCTGGTTCAGAAAATTCAAATTCAAACAAGTTCCCAACTCAGCTATGTCAAACCATAACACGTGAATTGAAGTTAATTGCAATTATGCTTTCAGTTTTACTAGACTGTGTAGTTATTGGTATTTGCTTTTCAATTTAATTCAGTTTTTCCCATCTGGTAGAAAGCAGGTGAAATGTTTAGGAAACACAAAGGTTTCCCAAAGTAGATTAGATTCTTTTCCTTTTTGAAATATAACGGATCATATTTTCTGTGTTTGAGGTCTCATTAGTGAGGTTTTACTAAAATCCAGGGCACACAGTGGCTTTGTATTTTAATGAAAGGCTCATCATTTTTTTTTGTGACACAGTAAAAATAAAACACAGGGATGGTTTTCATGTGACATGATAATTGAGCCAGTTAAAATGATCTGGAGAAGAAGGGTCTGAAATTCCTCATGCTTTCTTAGAAATTGTTTTCTTCCTCATTTTGTAAATGTGAGGCTTGGTAAATTACAGAGATAGGAAAATCTCTCTGATTTTTACTTGTTTTAAAGCATCCCAGTGAATCTAGAGAGAGACACGAGGCTTGACTGGATCACATAACAAGATTTTGTTGCAATACAGAGCTAAATTAACCATGTTCATATGAGACTATGAACTCTGCCTGCTACATTGTAATGATAAAAATAATTTTCTATAAATGATGATGCATATTTTGTATTCATATTATCCTAAGGCTACAAAACTGTTCATGAGCAAATAATATGTTACATATCAGCACAGCCAGTGCTGAAGGAGGGGAATACCAGCAATAAGAGATGTGAAACTTTTAGCCATGTGGTTTTAGAGGTGGTTCATGTCTGTGCCCTGCACTGCAGGGTTACTTAGGTCATACATTCTCATTTATTAATATCCAAGACCAGGATGAGCAAAATCTGATGTCAGGTGTTTCCCACTTGAAGTATTTTGTTTGTCATTTTCCATCCCGTTCCATCCAATCTAGATCTCACCAAGAGTATGAAATACCCTGTTCATAATAAATGAAGTGCATAAATAATTAGCATATATTTATTGTGAAGCCAGACATCCAAGGTGTAGCATGCAGAATATTCTTACGCACACTTTTTTGCCAGGTATCCACCAAGAAAACCTCTGGCTGCAATTCACAGCTTTTGATTATTTTCATCTTTTTTACTTTTTTTTTAATGTCTGAAGTCCCCTAAAGTAAACACACAAGGACAATCACGTCCCTCTTGCATAATCATCACAAGCAACACGGAATGAAGTGCAGACGTGTAAGGTGCTTCATTTAGTTTCATCAGTGTTTATACTATCAGTCATCCTGGCATGGTACGAGTCTCGTTCTTTATCATTTTGTCAGGAATTAACCGGTGCTGGAGCTGATTATTTTTTGAATATTATTGTTGTCTAAACTAAAGGTCTCATCTTTTCAATAAACTATAAGGCCAGTTTTTCTACCTGCACATTAAAATTTGCAAGATTCTTCTGATGCAGGTAGCCAGAAACGTTTTGTTTTCACATGCCTTTTTGTTTGCTTCAGAACCACTTACTTTTTAATGCCTCTCTTTATCTTTCAAAGTGTGTGTTGTGACTGGCATGTTGTTGGCAGGTATTCAAAACGTAGTTGGGGCACATGTTGTATTCTATCAAAACGTCAGGAACTGATATTTATTTTAATTTAAAAACAAGATACACTCTGTTTTGTGTTTCATTCCTGAATACACCTGGTTGTTTGATAACAGAGCTCATGTTGTTAATAGGATTGCTGAAGTAGATTTCAAGGCACAGAAACTTGATTTTTTTTTTTTTTTAATATATACAGCTTTGTTCAAATAAGTGGTTTGCTTTTGTGTCCTAAATGTCTTTGACATAAGGATGCTATCCAGTGACTTTTGACTCCCCAAATGAGCAGTTGCTGGGAGAGCTTTTCTTTGTGGGTTTGTTATCAGCCAGGATGATTTTGATGGCTCGCCTCGTGCTTTGGAGATACACCTGCCTTCTCTTTGCAAAGAAATTCAGTGTCAGCAGTGCTACATGTTGGCAAAAATATTTGAGACATGTTTAGATGTTCTAACTGTTCACTGATGTGAACTGTTCTGTTCACAGTCGTACTTTCCTCTGATGCCCATACTGCGATTCAGGATGCTCATCCAAGGGTTGTAGGGTACAGAGAATTATGGCCAACTACATTTAGAGAACTGCAACAATAAAGGAGGAACATGAAACAGATCTGTAAAAGGATAAATACGTTTTAAATTTTATACTGGTGGTGCTTTGGATTTGAGCCTTTCGTTGCTCTAGATTTAGATTCAAAATCACATCTAACGCCTATTAGCACAGTTAAATTCCCTCCCACTCCTTGTCCCCCCTACCTGGGTAGCAAACAGGAGGGAAGGAAATGGGATCACAGGGTTCTTTCCTACCCAAGCCTTTCTCTGGCCATGGTGGCCTCTCTGGTCTATGAAGCAAAAACAATCCTCTCCGTGTTGCCCCATTTTCTACCACAGCTTGTTACCCCAAGATCGTTTCCCTGCCTTCAGCACACGGGACACGTGCTTCTCTGGGTGACTGCACAGGCTGGGGAGCTGGGTCAGGCAGAGGGGTTTTTCTTTCCTTGGCTGGTTTTTAAGTTTCAAGCTTTTATAGTTTCAGCTTGAGAAGGAGATTAATATTGTGACAGTAAGAAAAATGCACAAAATTACACCCACAGCCGAGAATTTGCCTCCTCCAGCTGCTGCAGAAGGGTTACTTGGCAGCTGCTCACTCGGATACATCAACTCCCATCACACTTGATTAACCCACACAGCTATGGGCCAGCACATTGTTGGCTGACAAGATAAAGTTAAGTTTAATTGCTGTTATTTTCATGATGAATTAAGTATTTCCTCCATAGGCTTCAAAAAGTTAGATGAGACAGCCGTCACTGGGAGAGTGGTAAGGAGCTGAAATATGAGACTGCCTTTCAGCTGTGAAGAACAATCTCTGTCTTCCAAGATTTTTTTTTTCTTTCTAGAGACAAATTGTGGCACTGTTAGTGTAACTTAAAAGCTGAGAGATGTCTGTCAGCTGCTTTGACAGCAAAAGCTGACAGATCTAAAATTCTGTCCAATCTTTCATTTTGGGTGGTGTTGATCAGTGGTCTTCTGAGGAAGTATTGAATTTGAAATATTGAATATTCCCTAACATATATAAAGTTAGATTTTTACCAAAAATCTCAAAATTTGAATTATTTTCTATCACACAAAATTTGGCTAAGAGATATGTTATACTCTGGTGTTCCTAAATACAATCCTGTAGTATGTAAAACTGAAGGATCAGGTAAAACTCCTGTGGTATTTTCAGGAGGAAAAATATTTGAGCCCTTCTTGGCTGGGCATTTCAGCTTCCCTAACTGTCTTTTAGGTACACAGAGCAACTGCAGTCACTTCTGCAGATAAGGTGTCATGCAAAGCTGCTTACTCTGAACTTAACTCACGAGTTGCCTTTCAAAACCACCCCTCCCCTCTGTGACTGAACAGTTAATTACTGGTAAATAGTTACTGTGGATGAGGTAGAGGTAGCTTGAAAGGGTAGGAATAGTTTGTTTGTTATAGAGATTTTGCATTGCACTTTTTCAGTTTTATAATGCTTTGATGTTTTATGATTTTCCACTGTGCTTTTGCATCATAGGATATGGCCAAGGCAGAAATAAACCTAGTGTGCATTTAAATTCTTCTAATCTTGGCTTTTGTGATTTCGAAAAGCGTTGTTGTCAGTTTCTGGATTGTATTTTGATTCCAGAAGCAGTTATAAGTTCTATTTTGAGTACCGTATCTCTGGAGTTTACAACATGCTTTTGCTCAGGTTTTTTTTCTTTATTCTCATTTAAGAAAAAGTGATTCCCACTCCTTTGATTTGAGTATGCTTCAGGAAAATACCTAATTTTTCAGTTCCAGTAGTTCAAAATAATTGTTCACTTAAGGAAAAAGAGAGTGTGGGTGGGGGGATGTTCTGTGGAGTTTGCAGTTAACTGGGAGTGGATCTACCTGTGCCTGAGCAAACCACAGTAACTGGCATGCACCACAGCTGAGAACTCTAATGAGTTTGCAGCACTTTCTCTTGCTCTTCTCTGGCCCCTTCCCCTCCAGCGTGGTTATCTTTAACATCGCCCGTGCTTTGCACACCCCTGTGTCTGCAGCCAGCCTGGGTACTCCACGCTTGCCCGGCAGTGCTGCATCGGGCGTAAAGTGTGAGCAGTAATGTGGAGTACACACGTGCAGGAGATCTGTGAGTTCTGCGCTTTGGTTCTATGCCGGGGGTGGGCGGGCAGTGATTATTTAAGAGCAGGGCGGTGGCTGATTTGTACCCCTCGGGAGCTCTGCAGGCTGCGGCTGCAGGGTTCTCTCCCCTGCTGGCTCTCAGTGCTTTTCAGCTCTGAGCACAGGCACGGCCACTCCCGGGGGTGTCTGCCCTTGTCCGGTGTCAGCGCAGGCACTCGGGGCTGCAAACACTCAGGGGCAAAGTCCTGGCCTCTGACTGGGTGCCACAGAGCATCTCCTGCCTGTCGCAACAATTTCCCCGCTGTGGCTGGGCTTTCATTTTTGCCCGGGTAGAATCAAAATGCTCCAACTATTCGGTTGCCCCGTAACCCTCGCTAACAAAGGCTTATCGGAAGTGTTTATGTCCAGGGAATGAACTGTTCTGCCCCCCCGGCTCGTAACCAGAGAGCCAAACCATGGCTAAGAACTCACCTGCTCTCTACTAGAGCCTATGGGGATACCTGACTAGTGCTGACTTAATTCCTGAGCTTAAGGGAGTAAATCCATGTGCATTTCAGCCAAGGAAATTCACCTGGCCGTGTGCTCCGGTACCACGAGTCTGGAGAATGCCTTGTTTCATGACTTTTTTCCATACCTCAGACTTGGATATTAAAGATCAGTAATCAAATATGCCGATAAAACTTGAATTACAGTCATCTTTCTTGACGTAATTTTATCTGTATTTTCTACGCAATAGTAGTAATAGTAGTAATAATAATATTTGTTGTCATTATTATCTCTAATTGCATTATTAACTGTTATGTTTTTGTTTTCTGCAGGCTGGAAATTAAATCCAGTTGTTGGTGCAGTTTATAGTCCAGAGTTCTATGCAGGTAAGGATTGCTCTACGATTGTCCAACTGCCCATATTTGATTTTAGTATTCTTTAAAACATCAAAAGTACAGAATCTCTGTTTGGTGTGAGGTTTGGTTTCTTTGCATGGTTCACATTATTTACAAGTCATTTATACATTTGGGATTCAAGGTTTTACCTTACCTGGGCATACTAAACTTTATATAGAAGATATATGAATACCTTTTTGTTGGAAACTAGATAGTATAACATGAAGTTTACTGCAATACCCTAGTCTTACATGAGATTTTATTTTATTTTATTTTTTTTTTTTTCGTATTTCAGTGCAGTCACTTTCTTCCAGGAATTCTTTAGTAAAGAACAATCGCAAAAAAATCTTATCTATAAAAATATATACATTTTGTACATCTATTCATGTAGACATACATAGGTATAGAGTATCTGCATTCATAATTTTTTATTTAAATTGTATATTCAGTTTTTCAGTTTGATGTTTTTGTATTTTAAATCTATATTTTCACCTGACTGAGACCAGATTCCGATCCTGGTTGCAACTTGGAGTTAAAGAGATTCAGTTTTTGTCTGCTGGAAGTCAGTCATGGCTAGCACCAGTTTCTAAATGTGCTTTAGCAAGGGGATTGAAAATAAACTTATTTGTAGTCTGAAACCCAGCTGATACCAGAGGAATTTGAATGCTGCCCACAAACAGCTGTCAGGAAAGCATTTTTCATGGATGGTAGTTAACATGGGAAGAGATTGCCTGCAGAAGCTGGGGAATCTCCACTCATGGGGATATTCGAGTCTCCAGTTGACAAAGCTGAAAAACTTTTCTTAGTTTGAGGGACTTCAAGAGATGAAAATTGTTGAAAAAGACACTGTTACAAACAGATATTAGTGGTTAAAAAAGTGCCTCTACTGAGATAGTATTTTTATTACACTGTGCCATTTTTACCCTAATTGGACCATTTTTATCTAACTTGGCCTTCATGGAATTGCAATATTTGGTGTAGGCAGAATTTATTTCCTTGCTGATGTATGTCTATGTTGAAAACAGGAATTTAACATTGATCTCGTTTGAGTAGTTAGTGAACCAACCCTGAACCTGCATAAATTAGAAAGTCAGAGTTATTAGTCATTTTATATAAATGACTTTGTGTTAATGACAAATATAATAATATTCCCATAGTACAGTAATCAATTTTCTAATACGTATGCAGAATTAACAATCTGACTTATAATTGTCTCATGAAGTAGGGCATGAAGAGTTCACATAGTTTGTAAATTAAAATCAATATTTTCAATCTCTCCTGAAGGTAATTTTCCTAATTTACTGGACTTTTCCCTAACATTTATTTTGTCTTTTAATTATAAAATGGCAGGTTATTGATTTTTTGCATAACCTCCTAAAGTCCCAAGTGCATTTTTATTGCCAACACTAGGGAGGTGTTTGCCCTTCTTAATGAGAATCTTTAATTACCATTAGAAGAATATTAATTTAATTTTATGAATTACGACACGAACTCCACCACACCATTGCAGAAAGTTCTATCAAGATACATAATTTATTTCAGATTTTTTTATTCTGTTTATACATGCAAGCAGGTTTATGTTTGGATTTTGTTGGATTTTTTAATGCGTGTCAAATGCATTTTCTTTATATTGACTAAAAGATGATATTTCTCACGTTTGAACATTTAAACTTTCTTTTAAACAATTTAGTTAAAATTGTGCAGATCTCCTAAAGTTGTTAGGAAATGAAACAATAAAACAACGCTGTAATTCTTGCGTGTCGGAATAGAACACTAACAACTTCACTTTTGGGCTCCCTCCACCACCTTCCTTAGAGAAGAAGCAGTTGAATATTTGAAGATTATAAAACTAGAAATGTGAGTTATAAGACATTGAGAGTTCTACTTGTTTAGTTTAATTATTGTCTCCAGTGCTGTCATGATGAAACTGTACCAACTTTTTCACAGTCAGTGCGAGAAGTTCCTTTAGCTCCTAATAAATGATGAAAAATTTGGCCACTTCTGAAATAAAGATGATACATTTACAGAGAAACTGTTGATTTAAAGTACCTTTAATCTTCATAAATAAGTGAAAAACAGAAGGTTATACAAAGCTGTCAGGATGGCACTGATGAATGGCAAATTCCCCCGTTTCTCAATTGCCAGCGGAGCCGCAGCCGCGAGGCTTCCCCGTATTGTACATCAAATCTGCCAACTCATTTCTGTGATTAAATATTCCATCAGTGCGGGCTGGAAGGCGGTAAAGCTTAACAAGATTCATAAGATGCACCACTTGAATACACATAACTCACTTCCTTGGATGGAGAGCACCCCGCATGCACAGGAAAATTAGAATTGAGTTAAATTACTCCGTAAGACAAGATCAATAGAGAAAGGAGAAGATCCCCTAATGCAATGCAAATCTAAGATATAGTTATGTCCTGACAACTTGAAGCAGACAATTAAAGTCAAATAGGGAGGAACGCAATGTAAATCAACTCTAAAACCTTGAAGATAATGGTAAACAGTAGGACCAGTGACATGATTGTTATAGCTCAGGGTTTTTTCGGCGTGTACACTTCTGTGAAGAAAAACCTTTATTGAGGAAACGCGTGACAGCTAAAAATGGAGACTCCGAGATGCACAACAGACACTATGGCAGGAAAGTATTACTTGGGGACTGCAAAATAGTATATATTTACAAAACACTACGGATTTTTCTTCCTGGGTAGCCTTTCTAAGGCTGCTTTTGTGCCTGTGAAATGCTCATGGCTGCAGTAAATTACAGCGCTCTGGCACTGTGGCTCTTTAGCCCTGGTGTGGATTTCCAGGGACACGTTTGGGAAGGGCCCTCTGGAGACTCCTGCTGCGTTTCCAGGGCCTTGCAGGAATCCCTGATGGCCACCAGTTCCTGCCCTTCCCACCCTTTGGCTGGGAAATCCTAAAACGATATTTCAGAGAAAACTAAAGGACTTTTTTTTTCATTTATCATTCCAGCATTTCACAGAACTGCACCTTTCTGTATATGCCCATGGATAGGAAATTTTTAAAAAATTGACTTAAGGCAACAGAGTCTCCCTCTAGTAAATAAAAGCATACTACTTAAGGGGGTTTTCCTCCTTATCAGAAAGAAATGATTAATGAAGTTATGATGTCTATTTCTTCTATTTTCCAGTACAATATTTTTTAAATTCTTAGGCAGGTCCTAATAAGGAAGTTTGTAAGAAGCACTCTGTGATTTGTCTCACAAATTCTTCATGGAAACTGGGATAATTTTTTTCATCTATTTGTATATCCATCCAGTTTTAAATACATCCCATAGTTTTCCTGTATTTAAGCTAGAGTCTGTCCTTTTCCCCAGGCATTCATTTATGACTGGGAAATACAGATTTGAGGCTGGTTTTCTTTACTAGGTATGCTCTAGTACTTTCTTAGTTTCTGTGGTTTGTTATAATACCATTTTCACCTGCTTATTTTTATATAGTGTATATTTTATCTGTAATACCAAGCCTTTCTTTCTGCCTCAGGCAGTCTGACAGCCAAGCTCCGTGTTGTTCCTTTCAGTTATTGCAGATCTTTTTGTTTTTCTCTTTTGGGTTTTGGAATGATGAATTTTTGAGCAATCTCTTGCACTCTCCTTATTGAAACATAGAATATTGTTACACCTGTGTTACTACAGCAGATCAGTCCTGTAAAGCAGGTAGCTTGAGACATGCAGTAAGGCCATTTTAAAAGACTTTGTCATTCCTGGCAGAAAATGGTTTTGCTATACCTATTGGAGAGGCTCATTTCTGGCAGTTCCCAAATGCAAGGTGAGGGAAAAGATGTTACAGAAATTACCTGGAAATCTAGTGAACACTCTTTCAGAGAACAACTGAATTCACAGTGATTTACAAGAGAAAATAGTCTTGTCTGGTCATAGCCAACAAACAATATTTCAGAAATTTCAAAATTTAAGTTGACAGTGGAGAAAGAGAGAGAGACTGAAGAGTAGAGGTGAGGAACCATTACAGCAGGTCATGGAGCACAGCTCAGTGGAGAGTAAAGATCCCATCCTCCTTTTCCTTAAGGCACTATTATTTTTCCTGAATTTTATTAAGTTCTAGGAGTTTCAGGAGGTAGTTTCAAGTCATTCCACATAGCTGAGTAGTTGTATTCACTTCATATATAATCTTAACCCTGCAAAGACTATTATAAGCACCCAGTTTCTTGGGGCAGTTATCCCAAGATCACTGGCACAATTTTCCCCATCACGCAAAATGAGAGAGAGGGGAAGAGTCTGTGCATTTTAAACTAATGTATAAGCCCTCAGAAGACAGAGAAGTTTTAGATGCCCAGGGCTTTATGCGTGTTTGGATTTGGAAGCTAGCAGTTTCCACCAACAACCAGATTTTGTAACAAACTTCCTTTCAAAAATTCGTTCAAAAGTTTGGAATATAATGTTATATATACTTAAGAAGTAAAGAACTACCATAGCAATAGATATAAAAACATGCCCTTAAGTAAGAGGAAGCTGGGAGAAGACAGGGTTCCTGTACACTTGCTAATACTAATTCTCTTTGTTCATGTCTTAAAGCATCTATTTCTGGAGTGTAAGAGCACCTGGGATTCATTTCATCTTTCTAGTGTTTCTCTCTGAATTTAAATGAGTCTTGCATAAGCTTAGCAAATACCCTAGAAACACTTCTCAGTGAAGGTGTTTGGAGTTTGGGAAGCTGAATTACATGCTTGCACAGCAATTTTAATCCTGGGGTAAAAGTTCACTGTATCATATCTCTAAAGCAGAATTTTTGTAAGAGCTTTCTGACACTACATAGATTTACTCATTTTACAATTTGATTACATACACTTCGATTCAAACTTTGCTATTGACTAAGCAGATTTTCCTAAATAAATATATTTGCAGTAGTTTTAGATAGGCAGCTTAAATAGTTTTCTAAATACAGTTAAATAATTATTGTTTAATATTCCACCTGTGTTATATAGATGCTCCTTTTCAAAGTATAAAACAAAGCTGTAATTGTTGTTTCAAAAATCATAATGTTAAAAGTGCCATCATACAAATGAGGACTTCCTAGGTAGATTAACACCACTGATGACAGCTAAGGTATTTCTAAAACTCTGTGGAGCTTTAACAAGCCATTCTAGAGGAAATCCTGGTTCAAGAAGGATGAATAAAGCCAGTAGAAAAATGGAATTCAGCATCTGTACTAACCAAAAAAAATCTGTACTAAAAAAAAGAGAAAAAAAAATCCAGAATTAATTACACCTTATGCTACATTATAATGAGTTCTTTGTTAAAATGTATACCCTCATGGAAACTAAACAAGGCTTGTTCAAATATAATGCCAATGACTTTTTTTTTTTAACCATTAATTTAGTCAGTTGGTTATATATTTAAATCTGGAGCAGGATTAATCTACCTCTATTCACCATTGTTTTGAAGTCTGCACATTTTAAAGAGATCACCACAGGTACTGTCAGTATTACCCTTTTAGAGGTGTTTCTCCTGGATGTATATCACACAGTATACACTTAAGCTTTGGTACTCTTCCTGTGGGATCTCCAGAAGAAATTCCATCAATTTGGTTATTTAATTGTACATCTTCAACCTTTATGCCAGAAGGTAGGAAACAGTTAAGAAGGGAGGTTTTGCTTGTTCAGTGTAAAAGTTCGTGAATTTTGTCCCCCGTCCATTATGGGGGAGCCATTTGATACTGGATGGCTTTTATGATGGATTTGTTCTCAAACAGAATCTGTAAAACCAGGAAATCTATATTTGCTGAAAGCTGGAGTCCTTTCAAAATAGAGGAAAGGGTGTGTGGGGGGGTGGATTGTTGGATCTCTCTGCTTGCTGGTAAAAACTTGCTGAGATGTAGGTCTTGATCTGCTGACCACGTTTCCATGTTTCACCTGATTTCACATAGTAGGTTTCCTTGTTTGCTTAGCTGTTACTTAAATAACCCAAAAGAAAGCCTTCTGACCAAGCAGGAGCTGTATTGTCCTTTCTTTGTCATTGCATTGTTTCTAAGTTCTTTTATTTGCTCAGATGTTTTTTATTGTGGATATAGTTGATCAAATTTTAAAGGGCTAAAAACATTTCTTTTCTCACAAAGAGATTCTTTAAGGAAAAAATTATGCTTGGACTTCTCTTATTTAAACATTATTCTGGTGCTTAGTGAATGGGTTTTATGGCTTCCTGGTTAGCGAGAGACCTAAAATGAGTTAAATAAATAAGGTGACAGCCTGTCCAGACTGTGTATGGTGTAGGTTTAGGGGCTGAAAATAAATCCAGCTGTTTCAGAGCTACTGCTCCTGTCTCACCAACTACTTGGGCAACCCGGGTGAGCCGGGGTGGGCACTGCCTGGACCCGAGCTAAGGCTGCAAGGTGCATTTTTAGAATAAAACTGGGGCCATAATCCAAGTACAGCCATGGAGATATGCAAAAAGCACTGGCTGAAGAATCTCCCAGAGCAACATTTAAGACAAACTGCAAGGTCATCACTAAAACGTTTGTTTGTTCAGAACTGGGCGGGATAGTTGCAATGCTGGATAAGTTAATAGCAGTTATGTGGAGGAATAAATTCCTCTGATTAGAAGAATAACCAAGTTAGGAAGATCCATGTGTTAGGATGGACAGTCAGGCAGACAAACTATTCTGAAATGTAAAGTAATAAAGTAATATATGAAATGTAAAGTTAATACAGTTAAGTGGAATGGAAAACAACTCTGTGTTAAACCTTGATTACATCTGTAAATTAATGCTAAAGCAGTTTAAGATTATGGTTAATTGTATTCCAAACATATTGCTAATGTTTTCTCTTCCATGTTATGCATTTTTTTCCCATTTTGGGCATTGGATGACAGGATCCCCAATATGCACTCTAATTGCATTTCCTAATTTAGAGAGTAACTTCCAAAATACAGAGTTTTCATTCATTTGTTCATTAAAGAGGTAGCTGAGAGGGGACTGTGCTTTACAAGCTCCATTGGTTTGGTGCTTTCAGATTTTCTTTGGAAATCTCCAAGCATAGAATTGTTCCTAGTAAAAGTGAGTGCTTTGGAAAGTTTGGAAACACTGCATTACCATTTTTGTAATGGTTTTTCATGCTCCTGAAATTCTGGAACCTGTCTGGGCTAGGAAAGAAATAGACTAGCTAAAGCCAGGATTATGCATGATGATTCAATTTTTGGTCTTTTATATTCTCAGCTTCTCATTCAGAATAGAATTTTATTTATAAGTTAGAACCAGCATTTGCTGGTGTAAGCAAAGAGAAGTGAAGGATTAGTAATTTGCATCTCTGCATCTAATTGCATTAGATTTGCATCTCTGTCTTACAGATTTACTGAAATAGGTAATTTACACAGAAAATAGTGTCTTGACACAATATGAGAGGATAAAGCATAAACACAGCCACTTGTAATCCCTGCAGGGCCATGTTGAAACTGCAGTGTTTGTGTTTGGGCAGAAAGGCTCCAGTTTCATTTATTCTGTGATTCTTTTCCTATTGCAATCTTTATTCAACAGGCAGACATATGAATGCAACCCATTTTAGCTATCAGCAGAACAGGAGTGCATTTTGTATATTCTCAAGTATCATATTTCAAGAAGAGTATAATAGCAGCTCAGAGTTTACTTCAGAAGTTTATATCTCTGAATTTCTCTCATGTTTGTTTCTCAGAGTTACAAGTGAACCAAGAATAGCCATCATTTACCTGCTTACCTACTATGTCTGCTAGAGGACCTGGAAAGATTAGGAGTAAAGATTTGATTTTTCAAAGATCCTGAACAACTTGGGATGCATGTCCCAGTGTAAAATAATGGCAAGGACCATCACAGAACATTCATTTATGTGCACCCGAAGTTATAGAAAGGAATCTTAGAGTAAAAATATTTTGCAGGAAATCCTGATGGTAGCACTCCATTTATTTTCATGACTATATAGTGCCTGTCCAGTTTTTAGATTTTTCTGGTGACAGTGTGTGGACAAGGATTTCCACTTTGATGCCGATGATAAAGCTCACTAAGGAGCAGAGATAAACTCTCTAAGCATGGTGCAGATTTTGGTACAAGCACCACTTGAGTTTGTGCAATTTAGTTTCATTTTAGTTACCAGACAAGGAATGCCTATGGCTGATTAGTCATTTTAAAATTATTTTTGGAAAGGGCAGTTTGCTGCAATTGCTTTACTTTGTGAATGGAAACATCACATAAATTGTTCCTGCAATGCAGCCAGTCTATGGGAAGGCTGGCATGTTAATTAAATTAGAAACAAGTCAGTCACAGCGTGTTTTTATGCGGGCAGGAGAAGTAGAGATCCCTGTTACTGTGGAATGAGGAGGGGAGAAGGAGAATTAGGGGGATTATCTCATACCAGAGCTGCAAACTTTGTTGCTTCCCTGACTTTTACTTGCATGATATTGACCCCTTGCAATCCCAGTTTGTGACAGCATCCTGGATACTGCAGATGAATAACTGGGGAGAGAGGTCTGTTTCCCAAAAGCTGGGAAATGGATGATATGGCCAGCAAAGAGTAATTGGAAGGGTGGCTTACAAATGGTGTCTGCTGTAACATTCATTGCTGTTCCCTGAATCAGTGCCTCAGTTCACTGAGTGTTTTGGGGTCACTCTAAAAGTGATAATAAAGAAACATACACTATGCTTAGAGAAGTGATGGAAAGGAAAATTAACATCTTAAGTAGAATTTTTGGATGGAGAGATGTCAGGAAATGTCTTAGAGACAGATACCTTCACTGCCTGTTTTTTTTTTTGGTGTGGTTTTTTCCCCCCTCCCTCTATTTTTAACAATGTATACCAGGCTATATATGAGCCTAGGACTTACTACCTAAGTGTGTGTATGGAGCACAGATTCTCATTACCAGCAGCAAGCACACCCAGGCTGTTCAATAATTGAATATTTCAGGTTTGCTGTCAGAAGGCAATATAGAAACGGGTTTGGATTCAGGAAAATCACCTTTAGACATCAACTACTTTAGATTCTCCTCCCTACACTCTTGTTTAAGGGAAAATATATATAAGCTTTGGTGGGATTAAACATAGGTTTTGTTTGTATTTTTAACATATAGGAAGAAAGGAGGCGTGTGGTTTGGGGTTATGCTGCTTTATTCCTTGTTAATAATGGATGAAATAGTCCAGTGTATCAACACAACCACCCATGAGTGGTTGTGTTAAAATCTGAAGGACATTATTCAATTTATAGAGATCCCATATAACTGAAGGCCCCCCACAGAGCGCTTCTTTTTGAATTAACAGCATATTTAAAAGCATACAAAGTCTGTGTAGTTTGACTATTGATAATGAAGGGCTAAGAGAGCACTTGACT
This sequence comes from Dryoscopus gambensis, assembly GCA_013389985.1. NCBI lineage: Eukaryota > Metazoa > Chordata > Aves > Passeriformes > Malaconotidae > Dryoscopus > Dryoscopus gambensis. The sequence continues at coordinate 251,444 of WEIT01038117.1, forward strand.
ACTATTATGTATTCAAGAGAGAGGCTGTAGAGGCTCTCTTTAAATTGCCTAGTCAGAAGGGACAGTAGAAGCTAACACACACTATTTTTGTACAACAGGAGCCTTTTATTAGGTGCTTCTGATCCGTTTCTGTGAGACATTTTGAAATAATCCATCACAGAACAATATTTCAGACCAGAACAAAAATAGTGCTATTTCAGTCTGAAAATGCCAATATTAAATTACACTTTTAGAAGAGCAGATCAGAGAGTGGACATGGATTGCTTATGAGGATCCTTGATACACTTTCAAATCTCCTGATTTGTCCATGAGAGATTCAGCTTTACAGTTTTCTTCATGCACTGAACACCCAAGTGTTTAGGAATAATAGTTGTTGCAAAAGGCACAAAGGAAAAGAGTGATCAGAATGACCAGGACTAACTGAGGGAGCACTGGCTATCATCCAGCTGGACTTGGAAGAAAAGAAAATGAAAAAAAAAAAAAAATCACTGAATTCAATAAAGAATGTAATTTTTAGATTTAGATTAGGCTTTTAAAATAGCAGTTTATAAAAATATAGGCAAAATGAGACACAAATAGCTTCGGGTTTTATTCACTTTTTCCTGTGGCTTTGTTTGGATTTTTTTGTTTGTAAATGGTATTATAGAATGGATGAACTGGTACTTAGTTGTGAGAGGCAGTAGGAGGCTCCTTTTGGTAACACAATAGAAAAAATATGTGTAAAGAGCAGCAGATTTACCTGGAAATATGAGAGTACAATGGATTAGAATAATGTAATCATCACTAAATCTCCCTGTCTATGGTAAGTTACTTAGTTCCTGTATTACAAACACTCATTTTAGCTACCTGTGCACAGAAACCCAGTGCAGACCAGCCCGGGATATTGAGCTGATTTATTCCTGCCACCAAAAATGCTTCTGTGCTTACCCTTATGATAAAGGCAGCAGTTGGATGCTGTAGAGAGTTCAGCACCACTGTCACTCTCCATTTCTTCAAAGAGCTTTCTATGAAGCTGTGGTTCCTTAGGATTCCTGGAGCAAGAAGAACATTTTTTCCCCCCCATGTCTCACTTTGTTATGTTTCAGGGCAAACCCCCAGTAAGTAATGCGTGTCCTCTTCTTTTTTTGTAATTCCCCCCCAAATTATTGGAGAATAAAAACCAGCACTGTAAATTGGAAACTTTTGGTTCATGAGCCAAGGTGCCAATGCCGTGTGTATGGGGAGGTGGTGCATTGTAAGCTCAGGTTCTCTGCCATGGTATATAACCTTTAAACCATTGCCAGGAAAAGTTTCTAGAAGCTTCATCTCCTTCCTGTGACAGGGGAGAGCTGGGCCCATAATCGAGGTCTTGCACCACTGTTAATTTTACACCAACAGCATGATTTTAGCTAATGGGATGTGGGTTTTTTCTGCAGAAAATGCTATTTCAATTTATACTTCCTCAAACATTACCATGAGAGATCCAACTAATTTTGTAAATTCTTTTAAACTAATTGCAGATCTTTACTTCTAAGCTGCCTGTGGTGCTGACTACACAGTGGTTCCAGTTAAAGCCTATTTTTAGCAGAAGGGGTTTAAAAATCCCTTTAATTTAGTGGGTGAGTCCACACGTTGTTGATCCTTGGCGTTCCTTCTTGGCTCTTTGAGTATTTGAGAAATACAGTGATTTTTAGCTGTGTTCTACATGAGGCAGTGAGTACTCTGTGCAGCACCACGAGTACGTTGGTATTTCTGTAGATCAGTTTATATGCTTCATGTAAATAACTGTACACAAAAATCTTATTTTTGAAAGTATGAAAAAATGAGGGAAAATGCATCTAGTCAAAGATCTTGAAACCACTGGGAACTGAATTTCAAGTATTCTAAAAATATTAATGACTGCACATCACTTTTTTTTCACAGCCCTGAATATTTTTAGAGTAATTATTTCTCAAAATAACTATGGTGCTTCAGCAAAGGACGTCTTCAAACAGTGCATTCTTAATCACAGACTGGAGGAGAAAACAGTGGAGGAAGAGAAGGATCAGTGGGAATAGTCTTTGGTCTTGGGAGGTCTGGTGGTGTCCATGCTGCCAGGCAGCATTCCAGGGGTGAGGGCTGCGTCTCTGCAACGTCCCTGCCCTCAGGCTGGTCCCCTCAGTGTCCCCTCTGCCACTGCTCCCTCAAAACTTTACATTAAAATCCTCTTTCTTAAAAAGAACCTCAACTCCTTTATTCCATCACGCCAGAATTTAGCGTTCTGGAGGAATAATAACACTTTTTTTTTCCCCATTGGGGAATTTATAGATTGTTTCTGTGTTCTGAGGTTTATCCAAGATCTTACTGTAAATAATTCAGTCTTCCCTCAGTTGTATTAATTGCAAGTTAAATATTTTTAATACCAAAATTAGATGCAGAAGAAATAATCTTTTCTTACTAAAGTCGATTAAAAAGTTCAATATTTTTTCTAACAAAATTAATAATGTTTTAGTTATCAGTATTAATTTTATGTACAAATTCAAAGGCAGATTGTCAAAATATAATTAGAAGGCTCTATGCAAGAAATTAAATACACTCTAGTAGCACAGATGAAAAAAGCATCTGTTTTGAAGTACTTTAATTAGAAATTAGATGACTAGAGTAGGGAAAATTAGATTTGTATGAGATGAAATCAGAAAAAATATAAGAATCTTAGCTGCAAAGAATAGGAGAATACCTGTGGAGCATGGAGGAAGCCAAGTGTTATCTAGGGTTTATGCTGAATAATGTAAATAAACTATAACTTTGATTTCTAAAAATATTTTTCTCTGTTTTCTAGATATACTTGAAGTCATTATAGTTACATTATTCTTAAAACCTAATAAAAATGACTGATTTTCTTAACGTGTTTCTCTCAGCTGGATGAATGCCTCTGGGTCTTCAGCTCACTTTCATTTTCAGGCTTCTGCAGTAGCTCAAGTTTTGAAGCATCTGTGGTGTTAAATTCATCCATATTCCAATATACGCATTCCTGGGGTCAAATGAATGTGTGGATAGGGCCTGTTTATTTCATAACCTGAAAATGCTGCTTGTAATTAGGATCTCAATAGGTGCATGCTCATTTGCCAGCTTCCACACGAGGACTGAAGGCTGAGAGAGATATCAATATAGTCCTAAAGTAAGGGGAAAAATTAGCTTGTCTTATGTTTTATCTTTTATATTAGTCGTGGATGGCTGGAAAAAAGGAAGCATCTCTAAATCCTGTTAGTTAAGGGTATGCTATTGTCTGGGAAGCTTAGAAGCATAGTAATTAATGAGATTTCCAGTAGTCAGTCTTGGCTAAATGGCATAAATTACAAGAATTATTTTATTGCTCTCCAGTATTTCCAATATTTCTCCTTCAAGTGACAGCTGCAAGCAACAATCAAAGAACTGGTTAATGGCAGAAAAAATTTTAAACAAATATTTTTTGAAAGAACTTTGGCCTGGTGAATGGAAGTTGAGAATTGCTCCTGTAATCCTGTGGAAAACGTGCCTACCATTTGTGCTTAACCCTGTCCTTCCAAACACATTGGACTCAACCCAGTGCAGTTCCATTGCATGTCAATGCACAATGTCTAAAGTTTCACAAATCTCCATATAGATTTGATTGGTTTGAATTGTGTGATCCACAATCCTGACAGCCTGAAGCACGTCAGTGTATGTGTATATAAAACCCCGTGTGTGTAAATACAGATATATGTACGTATATCTGCAAAACCAGATGTCTCATATCCCATTTTTCCTGGACTGTATTTCAGAAGTGCTGAAGTTTCTTTCCTAGTTTGAAAGTACAGTTATTTCTACCTCTGATCAATGTTCAATCTGTATTCAGATAAGACTGCTAAAATACAATTTTAAGAAAAACTGAGGTGTTTTATTTAAGTTCATTTAAAAGAAAAAAAGGAAATAACCTTAAACTTGTGTCATATGTTCAAAACGAGCATTGCAAAAGTGTTGATTTAAATGGATTTGATTATTGCTTTTACTTTTACTCATTTGGGAAAAAAAAAAATTATTTTGTTTTATCTGGTTTAATTCTTAATCCTGAACCCAGCTTATTTACTGGAAAGTAGCTCATATTTGTGCATTTCTTTGAGCAAAAAATACTGAATTCGGATGTGTCGGTGATCACTTAGTGATAATGGGAGTGATGTAACCCAGGTCGTACCAGGCCTGATGTCCATCCTGGGAATGCTGCACAGGATTTTTGTGCTGTGTTGGCTTGAGGAGCCTCATCCCACCAGGGCCAGGGAGCTGAGGGGCAGCAGGCGGGTGGGGAGGGTGGGTGGGAGCTCCCGTGGGCAGCAGATGTTGGGACAAACAGGGCACGAGGGAGAGAGAGCAGCTGGGCGAGGCGCGGGGGCTGCCGGCTGCCGCGGGGTAACGCGGTGTCGGTGTTTGGGGGCATGTCTGTGTTCTGCTTTCTCAAACTGTGCTTATTTGGGCTCTTTCTGCTTTGAAGTCGAAGGACAAAAAGTGCCCCTGGTTCAGCGCGCTGCTGCGGTTTTGACTTTATTTCTGTTTTGAGATGAAAACTGAGGTTTAGTTGAAGTGTTCCAAAACCAGATACCACTCTCTCTCTCTTTCTTGTAGGCAGGGTGCTGCTGTGCCAGGCAAACCAGGAGGGATCTCCCGTGTACAGTGCCCCCAGTTCACTAGTATACACATCCACAAGTAAGCTAGTGTTATGGCTCGTTTTTTGTTCTGTTTTGTGACAAAAGCATATTAATGTGAATTAAGCCCCCCCCAAATGTCAACTTTCCCAACAGCTCTTGTTAAGGTAAATGTGGTGTTTATAAACATATGTAAGTAATGTCAAGAGATAATTCAGTGTTTTCAGTTGCATCTTTAATCTCAAAATATATTTTATTTTAAAAAAAGAAAATAAGATAAAATTTCCTATTTTGCAATGTTGTACAAAAGTGGTCAAAAGTTCTAAAGTAACAGTGACAGTTTTTGGAATCCAGTACTGTTGTGTGCTCTGCATTTCGTGTAGAAGATGTTGTGTTTCTTCTGTCCTGCTCACAGCTGTGATTTAATACACAAAAAATCTGTTGTCATGCCACCATCTGATTGGGTCAGAAAGCAAATAGATATGAAGTCTTTTTTTACAAAAGGAACAGCCTGTATGAAAGGGGGTATTTTGAGCCATAAGAAGCTGCCCTAATAAAAAGAGCAGAGACAAGCTTACATGATAGATGCTGCCATCAGCCATTTTTCCATACAAAACTTTGGAGTAGAGATGTGTCCTCTGAAATTCAGACCAGAAGCCTCTTCTGAGAGTGTTTTAGATTGGATTGGTGGTACCACTGCTGCTCATTCTGGCATCTAGTGGGATGAGAAGCCTGGAGCTGAATGCAGGAGCAGTAACTGCAGCTCACAGCAGCCCTGGCTCTGTGTTCACTGTAGTCCTCTGTAAAGAAAATACATGGTCTGATTTAACAACATTATCAGATGTGCTCTTTATGAAGATTATATTCAATCTAGAATGCAATTCTACTCTCTTAGAGCTTATCTAGACTGCTAAAATAATTATTTTTTTGATTAAAACGAGGAATGAGGACAAAAGAGTTCCACAGTGATCATCTCTACAGTCATGCAATTCTCTTATGTCAGACGTAATCAATGGCATCCCTAGAGCTGCTGCTTTTTCAGGATACATATGGGATCCCCTTTAAATCAGGAGTCTGGAGTCTACAAATGCATAGTGAGCTAACCAAATGTACCAAGTGTTTTAAATTGCAAATTAAATTGTCAGTTAAGTCTGCATTTGCTTCCAGGTGCTCCAAGAATATTTTCTAATCTGTCACCTTTCCCTAGCAGTGGGGTTTTTTTACTTCTTGTAGTAACACAGAGATATGAAGCACTTACTTACTTATGAAGAGTTTAAATTAATGCTCCCTTTTGGACATTTTTAGTGAGCTCCTCCTTTTTGACTGACAATTGTTTTCCTAGAAAATGATCCAAACATTTCACTCATCTCACTATTAGGGAGCTTCTTTTAGAGAAGAGGAGGCAGTGTTTGTTATAATTTTCTGAAAATTGCTTTTATTTGAAAGCTTTTCATAAGTTTACCCTGTTGCTCCTATTGCCTCACTGAGTTGTACCCCAGGAATTTTATTTCTGGAATTGCTGTTTCCATCAGATGGTATTTCCACTAATATTGACTCCTTAAAGAGTCAGTAGCTGAGCTCTGGACTTCACTGTTTTCATTATGTCTCCTGAGTCAGTCTCGCTGAAAAATCTTATTTTGCAGGGGTGCTCCTTGAATAATGATATCCTAACAAACACCTGTTTGTTTTCAATTATGCCAAATACATAAATAAACAGGCTTTGCCTATCTGCCTCCCACTGGGCAATGTGGAATACACAGTTTCATAACAGACATTGCTGGTAGCCCTTGCAGTAGAAATTATTACACTTTTGTTGAATCTGTGTGTCTTCAAGTCATGATTTTTCTTTTATTATCTATAGAATTTCATCTTGCCAAAATGCAGTTACCCCTTCAGGGTCACAACTCCTAATAACACAAAATTACTACAATTACTAAATATTGTTATTAGGTTTTTTATTTCTCCTTATTACAAAACTTTCAATAAAGATGTAAAATAGCTTCATTTCTATAGGAAATTCCACTAGAAGTGAATAGAAATGAAGGCTGACTTTCGTCTCATTTCTTTTATTAGTTTAAAGATCTTCTATATTCCATTTTTATGCACATTTGTAATATTGAAATTATAACTGATAAGTCAACATTAGTGTCTAGGAGATGAATACTTGTACTATTATCATTCCATGTAGACAACAATATTGCAGCCTTCCTTTTTGAATAATTTGTTAATCATTTTTTCTGTTATTGCTGATATTGTAACTGTGTGATATTTTAGAACCACTTACAATGTAAGAATTAAGAGGTTTTCAATTTGTAATTGTTTTAACAGAAGGGAAGGAGTCTGCTGAGATTTTTCTAAAGCCATCTGAGATACTTGAAGTTCACTAAGTGCTAATGGCATTTAGGAATTTTCAGATATTTGGTAGAGGATAGTCTCCATTTTTCACAGTGTTTTCTTTTCCTCTTTTGTTCCTGAGTTAGAAGGTGTGACGGACTGAAACATGGTTGTAAGATATATTTTTCTTAATTTGAGTAGCTTGGTTTCTCACTGAACTTTTTAGTTTGTATTTGTACTGGCCGCTGGTATTCTCTGGTGGCTCTGAGCACCTTTACCCACTGGCTCTCCAGAAAGTAGACTGCAATTCTTGGAGCTCCTCTTTCCCTTCTGATATTTTATTTCTCCAGGATATATTTTATGTATCACACTGTACGTTTCCCAGCACAATGATTAGTTACACCTCTGAATATGTCAGGAGATGGAAACATGGTTCTGCTTCCTGCCATCACTTCTGGCCTTTCGCATAATGCAGAAAGAAATGAGCTGTTTCTCCTGCAAGCAGTGGAACAAATCAGCAGCAATAGTCTCTCATGCCTCATCTGTTCTCTTATGCTGAAGGAGAAGATGGGACCTGGATCAGTTTTTCATTTCCACATCTATTGTTGGAATAGAGCATTTCTCATGTAGGGAGCAGAGTTTCAGCCTGCCAGTGTTCCCATCCCTGGGTGGGACAGGTCCTTTGACAACCACGGCCAGGAAATCTGGGCAGGAAACCTTGGCTGCTGCAGATTCCCACAGGATTGGCATCTCCAGGGCAGAACTGATACAACAGATTTCAGTTAAATCCTTCATCATTACCGTAATGCAGAATGCAGACAAGTAATCAAAGGAGTTACATCCAGCAAGGAATGATTGGAGTTCACCAAATCCCAGTGAGTCAGCACTCACTGGAATCTTCCTAGAGGCCCAGGACATCTCACTGAACGTACATGAAACAGTTTGGTTGCACGTAACTGAGAGTCTCTTTTGCCCTCACTTCTTTAGAATAGTTGCTTCCACAGGGAATTTTAAAATCCTGAAGAAATTTGTATCTACGGGTAAATAAGAAATGTATCAAGAATAATTTTGGAACTTTTCCAAGCTGAAGCCACACATGAGTAGGATCCATGAGAATATTAAGACCCTGATGGACAAAAGGATTCAAAAGAAGAAAAAAGTGCTGTCCCTGCATGTCTGTATCACTGTTCTGCCAAGGACAGTAACACAGCTGGGTATGTATGGTTCAAAAAGGAAAAAATACAAATCTGAATTTATGCACGAACTTTTAAAAAACTGTTTTGTGCCTATTTCCCCCATTTTTTCTATAATGTAGAAGTGCCTGAAAACGTGAATGAAGTAGAAGCTTATGAGAGCCAAAGCATGGAAGGAATAAGGAAGATATGAAGTTGTAGAATTGTAAAGTAATTGAGGTTGGAAGGACCAGGGTGCACCAGGGCACCCCTAAGGATGGAGATTGCACAACCTGTGGGATTGACTGAAGGTCCTGATAGTGGAAACCTCTCTTTTTGCAAGTCATGTTTGTTGTCCTTTGTCTTCCCAGCGTGTGCCTGGCTCTGTTTCCCTGATAACGTCCCTGTCCTTTGTGGCAGGGGATGGAAGAGGAGATGCATTTCCACTTGGAGTCCTTGTGCTCTGAACTGGCTCCCGGCGCTCCTGAGCTCGCCCAGCGCTCTCTGGTGTGGTGAGGCACCAGCCTAAAGCTGTGCATCCCATTCCTGAGGAATTTCCAGCTGTGCCTACCCAGGCCCCGTGGAGGGCAACGGGAGAGAGATAGAATTTAAAATTTAAAGGGAAGTTCAAAGGCAGCTAAATATTTTTTACTCTCTAAATCAGCACTTTGATCTCTGAAACTTTTAAGCTTTATTTTAGCTCCAAGTAAGCATAAAGATACTTGAGTTACTGAGTATGTAGCTACTATGGGATTTTTCTGAGCACATATTGAAGGGGCAGTTCACTGTTAGCTACATGAGTTGCTCACGTGTATGGTAAAATATTTTAAGTTTCTACATGCCATTGTTCAGAATGATGTGCAGATGAACACCTCTATTTCCCAAACGTTTAGCATGCCTATAAAAGAGAATTTTGCCTTGACTTCAGTGAGTACATTTTAAACTGAAGTCACTTTTGGCTTAGATTTCCTAAATGTTAGAGTTGTTTCATCTTCAGTAAGCCTGCTTATCAGCTTCTAAATAAATTTTTCATACTGCAATCAAGTGATAGAACTAAAAGAAGAAAAATATGAAAATGCAGAAATCCGATATTGCTTCATTTTATTTTATCATACTCAAGGGCAAATGAAGTTGATGGCCCATTTTTTAATTGATATATTGATTACAGTTTTGGAAGAAGTGGTGGTGGAATTCAGCAAAAATGATTGAGGTGGTACAAATGCTTATAAATCTGTCCCACATTGCTCGTGTTCTTTAATTGTAATTGTCTGATAAAACTTCCATCAGTTTCTGTAATTAACCTAATGGTCTAAATGAATTTCCAGATCACTGGTTATTCATTTCAATATAGAAAATGCCATTACATTGAGTTTAATTAATACTAAGTAAGTTCACAGTCCATTGTACCACTAGAATAGAATTTTATTGTTTTAACTGTTTAAATTATGAATACTATTTCCTCTCATCTTGTTTGTCCCATTTATGGACTTGAGTGTTCATTTTCTATTCATGCTAAAATAGCATAAACCCCTTATAATTAAAATATTTAAAACCCAATGCTCTTCAAGCTTGCATCCTCAAAATATCAGTGTAGATGGGTTTTTTGTATTTATTGTTTCAACTATTTTTAAACAGAATTCAGTCAGTGCCAAACTCATAATCCCATGATATGCCCTAGAACATCTTATTTGTCTTGATATTCCTTTCACAGAAGTACATATGACAGATAAGCACTCACCAGAGAATACTTTTGCTTTGCGTCAGACAGATATTAAAACAATAAACTATGTTGCCCTGGGATTTTGGCTTATGAGAGACCAGGAAACAACAAGGCAAAGATGAGATGTTTTTGAAAGGTGGGAAGGCAGTTCTTTTGGAAAATTCCCTGGAAACCTTTGGTCCAGTAATATTTTTGACAAGAAATTTTTTTTAATGCTAAAGGTTTTTTTAAAGCAAATCAGGAAAACACGCTTCATTCCTTCAGAGCAGACATTAGATATGTTCTAGAATTATCCCAATATTCCTACTAGTCCATGCATTATGTGCTAAGAGAGAAGGATAATCTATGGCACAAGCATAAAGTATTAATTACATGATATGGGAATTTTGTTCTCTATTAACAATATCAGCTCTTACATATAACAGACAGATGTCCTAGTTTTAAAATGATGTTTTTTTCCTGTGGGTGTTGTGTTCTAATTCATAGATGGAGGATGGTTCAGGATCTTGCTTATAGAATAAATAAGGAAAATCATAAATATACATTCTATATTTATAAAGACCACGACCAATTGTAGGATTTAGTGTATTTGAGGACTCATTGTGCTGCAGAAATGAAAAATAAGTCAAGCCTGTCTATGCACTATGTCCTTGCTTTAGAAGTAGGTTACTTGGCTCAGGAATATTAGTAAACCACCTAAAAAATGCTATGTGAAACTATTTTCATGTTTCTTGTTTCAGTGAAGACATTCCCGGTTTTATTTTCCTGTGGCGTTACTAATGGATCGAAGGAAGACCTTTGACATTTCTATTATGTTCTGGGATATTTTCAATACCAAGAAAATTACCCAGGGAAAATAGAAATTTTCAAAAGGTGATTCAAGTGTGCTTCTGAGACAAATTGTTAGTCGGAGCATTCGGTTTGGAAACCTTGATTCCATTGATTTTGTCAAGTTTAATGTGTCGCGCACATATAATTACCTGAAAATTATACTGTAATGGTGGTAGTTTGCTGACACTCTGAGCAGGTGCACTGTAGGTGCTCCTGGCACTTGCTGTATCCTTCTCTGGGTTTTGTGTGTCAGTCATGACTGACCTCATTCAATCCAAATGGACATGTATTGCAATGACATCAGTGATTCATTTGTTCTGATTTTATCGTTGTAATTTTTCTTAATTTAACTGTTTGGTCGGCTTGCTATTTTGAAGTAGAATATGGGTCAGGAACAGTTTAAAAAATGAGTATTCATATGATATAAATAATTTGCCAGCACTACAGTATTTCCGAATTGAATGTAGGAAGGTTCTGCAAACTAAATTTTTAATTGGTCTCTTTTCTCTTAAGCTGAATTGGAATGGCAGGTCACTTCATCACTGATAAAATATATATCAGTGGCTTGTATTTACACATTGGTGGTTTTGTCTGCTTTTTATTGCTTCCTAGGAAACAGGTAGAGCACCCCTGCAAAGGAGGCTGTGATTGAACCAAATTAACATCGTAGGGCTGCAATTCCTGACTGAGGGTGCAAAAATCCTGCCAAAGGGAAATGTCCGTACATCTGAGAAGAGCAATCACATATATTGTTTCCAGGCTACAAACACCTTATTACTGAACATTTAGGGGTCAAACTGTCTTTTGATGTGCTTCCTGAATTAATTGCCTTTATTTATGAAGAGAATCACCCGGTAGTAACCAGGAAAAATGTGCCAAGTGCCCTTCCCGTTTGTATGTTAAATACAGGCCGTTTAAGTGAACGCTTGAAGAAAGAACATACTCATAGTAAGTAGGAAGGGAATGGCTTTCCATAATTTCCTCCCCATTGTATAGAAGAGTAGAGAAATATTGATGTCATCTCGTTGAAATGTCTTTAGAAGGTCTTTAAACATTGTTCTGGACCATTGTGTTTGGCCTTGCCTTGATGCAGGATAACACCAGTGATTTTCAAGTAAGATAAAGATAGTACAAAATTAAAAAAAAATAAGTAAAACTATATTCATATGTATTGCATTATTTTCTTGCTTTAAGTATCATCCTGTTTTTAACTGTAAAGTAAACCTCTTTGGGTTTGTGGGGGGTTTTTTTTGTAGCGTTGCCTGAAATGATCCCTACAGCATTTTTGATGTTCTATATCAGTATACATTGTCTTTGTGTAACTATTTTCAGGATAACTCTCATTTTACCTCCTGTCTATCCATATTTTAAATGGTGACTTACAAGTCATCACTAAGATACATTGTACGTGTCTAAAATCTGTAAACATGGCTTTAATTTCACTCCCAGAAATGTGTTTTTAAGGGCCTTGCTGTTTACCCTCATTCTTCTGTTGATCTATTCAGTGCTGGAGCAGTGTGTCGGAACTAGCAGGCTTAGGAGTTTGGGAAAGAGAGACACGTCTTGAATAGTCACTAATTTTTTTTTTCGACTTATACACAATCCTACATGTGGGTAGTGGGAGATAGTAAGTTGTGGAGAGTATCTTTGTCCTCTAGTTCAAATAATAAAAATCGTGTGTGGCCAAGGACCAAGTTGGGAACTCAGGTGCCTTCCCTTGGTGTTCTGCTGTTGACACAGCACTTGGCCACTGGCAGCCCTTGTGACTAACCCGTGACTGAGGGCAACAGGGCTGTTTGGACTTACTCCTCTCAGTAGGCAGATAAACAGTGAGAATTACATTTAGTAATCACATTTACTATGTACATTATATTGATGTAGCAAGAATTACATTCAGTATTATTTTGCATCGTATTCTGTGATGCGGTTGTACATCAGACCTCTTTGTGTACAGTCCTGGGGGCCACCTTCCAAAGCCTCCCTGGCTCTGCATCCTGTAGCCTCTCTGCTGTGTCACTCATTTTTAGTACCAGACACACAGTGTTGACTGTACATCTCAAATCATCCTGTCTGTCAGATAGCAAACTCTTAATTTTGTGCTTTCCAGCTTAGCCGCTAAGATTTGGTTTCAAATACAGGCACACCTTAGTGTCACTCTATTTTGTGATGGTTGTTATTGAATTATGGCTCTTAGAACCATGCTGTGTACAGCAAAATTCCACCTGAATTTCACAGATAGTAAGTGCTTTTTAGGAATTAACATTTTTAGTATCAGTATGACTTTGCAGGTGCAGTTCTTTGTTTTGACAAATTTTCCATTATACTTTGGATTAGGTTAACAGCTGGGTTTTTCCTCTATTACTTCCTGCCTAAATTGTTCCCAGTGCATTCTGACAATGCTCTTTTTACAGTTTAATAATTTTGTTAAGCTTCAGGAATCCTTGTGTCATCCAAACAGTATTTCTTGTCACTAAATAACTGACTTTCATAAACACTCAAATTACTAAACTTTGTCATCTCTTTATAGCAGTGCTACTCTTCATCCAGCTTTCCACAACCATGGCCTTTTTCCTTTGTTCAGAAGTGGTGCTTTGTGAGACACAGGGGATTTCTTCAATTTGCTTGAAACTTAAAGCTGTCCAATAACTGGGAACACCAGACAAGATATTGATCACTTTGATCATCTATATTTGAAGATTGTTCTTTAATTTAAGATCAAACATGTCTTCTCTGATCGCTACTGTTTCTTTTCCTTTATGGCGTGGGTGCTTTTCTACCTCCTGAGCTTTTTCTTTGTTAGTTATTTCTTTTGTGAAAAGCCAACTATTCCTCGTACCTCAACTATTTGTAATTTCAGCTATGGAGTACTCTCATGTTGATTTTAAAGTACATTATAAGCAATTTCACCACCAGTTAGAGCTTTTTTTTTTAATTCAAGGGTGTAGGTCGGTGTCATTACATAGCTTTACAAGGAGAGTTCTCAATCATCTTAGCTGTTCCCTTGTATCCCTTCACATCCTCCATTTTCTTCTGCTTGTTCTTGGAAACCCCTTGATGTCTTAGGGTGATGTCAGGTGGCTGCATATGCAATCCAGTTAAAGAAGGATGAGGGATAAGGGAATTTCTGATAACCACAGGATCGCTAAACTGCTGAATCTGAGTGGCCGAGGTTGGAAGGAGCTCTGGAGAACATGTTGTTCACCCCCTGCTCCAGCAGCAAGGCCTCGAGCAGGCTCTCCAGGACCTCGTTCAAACAGCTCATGAATATCTCCAAGGATGGAGATCCTGCAGCTCCTCTGGGCACCTGTGCCAGTGGCCAGTCACCCTCACAGGGAAAAAGCTTAGGCAGGAAGATGAGACAGTTTCCAGGCTTGGGCATCAAGATTTTGCTCAGAAGGTTATAAATTAATGGCATACCGTGGTATCAATATACAGAGAAACCAACAGTGGATTGGTTTTTGGTACGTGAGAAGAGATGAAACAAAAAGAATAGTTCCATATGGACCTTAAATAGTTACAAAGAAGTCAATATATGCAAATCATTGAAATAATATAAGAGCAACTTTAAGAAAACCAAATGAGAAGTTTTGTTCGAACAGTTAAGTGTCTTCCTATAATTTAACATAAGGATAAGCACATTAAATGGTAGGTTGTTTTTTACTGAAATATTTAGCTTATGGTTTTTTGTGTGCCTTTGATTATAGTTTGGTATGGAAAAATCTAAAAATCTGATTCTTCCCGTGTCTGAGGCTGAAATATTTTAAAACAGTGTTTTAAAGCAGTTGTCTGTCCCCTTTCTAGAAATATTTACTTATACATCAGTATAAAAAGTTTCACCACATTAATGTGAAATTTGGTGCTAATTTGGATTTGACAGGAAACTTAATGCAGTAGTGTTGTGTAAAGGGATTCAATTACAGTGTGCACTGTTTTGTAAGTAACTGTCTTGCATAAAAAAGTTAATTAATCAGAGCTGTGTCAATTTCCTTGTGCCGTGTCAATTTGCAGCAAGGTAATTAATCACTAATCGCCCAGCATGCAGCAAACTAAGGGACAATCCATGAGCCATTTGTTGTTATTTTTTTCCAAATAAATGGCACACAGAGCCATGAAGAAACACATCTTGCCTTTCATAATATTTTTATCGACAGTTTTGCATGTTGTAATAGACTGCAGCAACAAGCAGCTGTAGTTCAATGGAATATGAATATTAAAGAAACAAATGAGAGCAGATTTATAGGCCATTGCTTTTCTGTTATGTCAGTTTTGAGATTACACTGAGCAAATGAACAGTGAAAAATTACTCTTCCATGTGGAGAATGGTGATTAGACTTGTACATTAATTAGAGATTTTTGTTTTCCTTTTTAATGCATTTCAAATGAGAATGTCCTATAAGTAGGGGTTTCTCCAAAATACAGATTTATTCATTCCTAAACAACAGTGTATATGGTATGTATTTTTCTACAATAGTAAGGAAATAATAGTTCTATAATTTTAAGTATGGTTCAAAAAGTAACTAGCTTGTGGAAGAAAGAAATAGAAGTGACCAGTTGTGACTGAGTTTTATGTATATGGGAAATTTCCTTTGAATGCAGTTAATTCACAACTAGATCCCAGGGAAAATCATCTCACAACAGTGACAGGTGGAGAAATGTATTTTCAGCCTGCTAATTTTAAACACTGTGAATTTTCTAAAGATTTTTTTTTTACTCTGAATTTGAAGTGTGTGTATGTACATATATTTATATATCATTTAAATGCCTTTTCATGTTAAAATCTGTATTAACAGAGCTTACATTTTGCTTGCAGTGTGCTTTGGTCTGTGTATTTAAAAGCACTAATCCTCTTTAGCACAGTGTTTATAATTCTTTCGAAGAATGTCACTTAATAATACTCATTACTATTACAGTGAAGGGAAAACACAGCACACATTGGGATAAACTGCTGATTCTGTTCCTGAAATCTCAGATAATATCATATAGATTATTCTGCTTAGCCTTTCTCAGCATGCTACCCATTACATCTCTTTGTTTTTAATTTACTGTGTTTCCTCAACGGGGATCCTCCTGAACTATGGGAATAGTGTAAATGTGTCTCCCTGTCTTTCTAGCACTTAAACTGTGCTGCAGTAAATTAGAGATAAACTGATTCAAACACGATGTAACATTAAAATTCTTCACCATAAAACATTTGCAAACTCTTGGTGGCAGATGACCTGCTACTCTGTGCAGAGGAGGAGAGATTAGGAGTGATGAGAGGTAGATTCGCTCATCCATTTTGATGGCACACCTTTCTTGGGGCATATGGCACCCTCATACAAATTCAAACCGCAGCACAAATGTGAAGAATAATTGCCCATTAAAGTGGCTGTATATTTTTATGGCTTTGATACAAAATCTGCCCCCTGTTGTTTTTTGCATCTGCTGCTCTTTCATCTATCCTGAAGCTTTAAAACTTTAATACACAGTGTATAACCCTTAAGTATTTTTTGCCAGGTTATATTCCTCTTTTTGGGAGCTCAAGCTTTTCATTGTTCCTTCAGTCTTTGTTTTCCCAGGCCTGTGTTGAGATATGGTGCCTACAAAGTGCACCTCCCTGTTACGTTCATTTAATGAAAAATTAGTTAAACAAATACTTATATTACATCTTCTGGGATAAATTAAGATTTGATTAAATTTCATCTGTGAACTCAAAGATTAAGTTTTTCTTCCTTATGCTCATATTTGCTTTTTCTATAAAATCATTAGTTACCTATATTTTGCTGATATACTACCGTGAATCCTGTTAATTCTAAAGACCTTTTTATTTGCTTAAATGTGGCAAGTTGCTGGCCATATTTCATATTTCTAAACTGAAGTTCACTGAAGAAGGTACCCTGACAGTGATTCCACGTTTACAAAGTGTAAGAAGAGAAAACTTTGTAGACAATATTCATTGTAATAACACATTTTAAAATTTTATTTTCATTTAGGCTGTGGTAGATGATTTGTAGGATTTTGGATAATTATATTAAGCAAAGCCAAGGATTTCTACAGCGTATTACTTATACTCTAATTTTTTTAACTTGAAAAAGTAAAATTGCAGAGTGACTGTAGGAACTGAGTTTTGTGGTTACTGTTGTAGTCTCATTCATATTTGAATAGCTGAATGAATATGGAATGGACGGGGGCCATTAGATGAAAATGTGAATTGTTTTCAATGGCTTGATGTTTGATTATATATTGCCCTTAGAAAAGGCTTTCTTTTTATAACCTCATGCTATCACCTCTTATCATCAATGTGCATTTGGAGAAATCTGCCTTTTCTCTGTCACACATCAGAAGAATTCCAGTCATCAAATTACTTTGATGAATTTAAGCTACTTTTGCTTAGAAGTGGGCTCAGATGCTTCCCTGCTGAGAGTCAAACACATTTTCAACCCCATTATAATAGCATTTTCACTGACTGAGTTTCAGCAGTTTGGCACTGAGGCACTAAGGAAGGTTGACCTACAAACTGTAAGTCATTAAAACCTCTACCCCTCCTGGCTACTCTATTCATTACTTTTGGGACTGGTTAATAGCATTTAATGCTTCCTGATGGGACAGCTCTTTTCATGAAATTCTTTTTATGAAGTCCATTCTTCAGTTGTGTTCTAATGCTGCCACTTCTGCTGGTTATTTTGGGGTGAGGATATTAAAAAGTTGGTAGCAAAATAAATTCTGTGGTTATTACATATTCCTACCTCTCTGATTTCTCAGCTGGGCTGAAGGAGCGTAATGGGGTTTTTTTCCTGAACTCCGCTCTAGGGTGACGAAACCTGTTGATTATTTTACCTCCTATCTTAATCTCTGACATTACTACCTGACAATAGAAAGTGTGTTTTCAGATACTCTGATTTTCAGATGGACGCAAACCAATTTTTGGGATGGATAAGATTCTGTTATGTGTAAACTCAACTGTTAGGCCTCACTTGATTGTAAGACCTTGCAATGCCACTCTTAGTCCCATGTTTAGTTTCCATCACGTCTGACCCTCTTCCTGACAGAACTGCCAATCACTGCACTGCCTTCTACTAATTGCATCTTCAAGTGTTTTAGTGCTTTGTTTTACTTAGACATTTTATGCTCCGTGACTTTATTAAGAGAACAATGCAAGGCAAGCATAGCAAAACAACTACATTACTTCAGGCTTCTCATTCTAACTCGTCCTTTGTGTTGCAGATCCTTTAAAAATGATTAAAAAAATCACTATCTTGTCTTAGCATCTCCCATGACTGCTGAGTCCCCCTTACAGGTTTTAGATTTGGTAAACTCTTACGGACTAAGTGACTCTCATTGCTGTCTCAGTTTTGTTCCTTTTTCTCCTCTTTTGTTAAGAGAAAGCCTTCTTTCTCATAAAAATGTAATTTTTAAAAAAAAATGATGTTATTTTCGACTCAATCATTGATGGGGTACTCTGCCTTTCCAGTGACATTTCTTTGTTGAAAGCATTCACTGTCAAAGATTTAAGGTCAGTGACCCTCCCTGTAATTCTTTCCAAAGTGTTAGGATAAATGCTCAATTGCTGCAAAATATATATTTTAATATGTCTGTATGAAAGCTGGATTGAATGGTACAATTCAAAGGAAAAAATGTTCACAAACCACATTAGGAGCTCATTCTTTCACAAAGGCATATCCCCAGTGTCTCCCAAAAATTCCAGTTGGTTTTAGTTAGATTTATATTTACTCATTTCTTCCAGAAATCAAGAGATAGGCCCAGTCTTCCCACACGTGTGGGGAGTGTGGCTGTATGCAGGAGTTAATTGGTGAATTAATTTCAACAGAACATTTCACAGCAAAAAGATTGCTTAGAACCCAAAAGAACAACTGCAGTAAATATTGCCAAATGTAGGTGTTCGTTACAAGGAATTAATTACAGCAGCAGCTCTCTGCGCAGGACTTTCCAGGCCATGTCTTGCAAGCCCAGGATGATGTTACATATCTTACATTGCCTGAGCTTAGGCTGATTTTGAGTTAGTTGGATTTTCTCTACCACTTCTCTTCTTCTCACGGAAGTCTCCTATCAATAGTTAGAAAACTACAGATGCAAGTGAAGAAATTCTAAGGTTTTAAGAAGGAAATTTTTTTTGGTAATTTCCATTTAGGTCAGAGAAATTTCTCTTAATTTTGACAGTTTAAGAGTCTCCCTAAAGACTACAGTTTATCATTTAACATGTCCACCATTTCAGATATCAGTTTCTTCTGGCCATTCTCCCAAGTCCATTTGCCTAAGCGAACTCTTCTCAGCACTGGTTTGTTGGGTTTGTTTCTTTTTATTTAGTTAGTTGAATTTTTTTTTTTCTTAAAACACAAATTAACTACTAATTTATTGGAGAAACTTACTTCTAGAAATGCCTATTAGTTGGAAAGGCGTGATTTTTCTAAGGCAGGCAGACTACAGCTGAACATCACTCTTACACAAAGATAACTGCACTGGATTAGATCAGTCCTCCATCTGGTCCAATACCTATGTTTGGGAAGGAGCAAAAGCTGGATGCCTAAAGAAAAGTTGTAAGACTGGAGGGAGTGTGTAGGTCTGTAGTTCTTTGAACATTATGCAAAACTATTGTTTGCATTTTCCTTTGCATATTGTGTACTTGGAAAGGAAAAGGACAAAAGTTATGTGGTTCCAGCAGCAGGGCATAATTCTGTCACTACCATATTAACAGTGGTCAATACTCAATCTTGTTGAATATGCAAAAATACTTACACCATCCAAATTTCACATATGTGATGTATATGTTGTTTTTCCTTAAAAGAAATGTTTTCCAGTACTATTCCTTTAAGACTCCTTAAATGCAGTTGCTTGCAAAGTTATCAACAGAATATTGAGTTCTGCAAGCTCATCTTTGATTTTGACACATTCATTTTATGTTCTTTTTAAAATATGGTATTTGCGCCTTCTAAGACAGATCTAATTTATTTGTATTGCCATAAGGTTGGTTTATGTTGTATCACAGGCATGTAAATTTTTGCAGAATTACTGTGTAACCTTTTTGTCAGTGTGAGGGACCTAGCAAAGCCCTAAAGCCATAGCAGGAAGGCAGTAATAGAGAAATCACCATAATTACAGTGTTCACCTTCACATGTTCAGCCAGGAAGGCCTAAAAGTTGTGAATTTTTCTTTTTTCAAATTCAAGGCTTCTTTTAAAATTTGATGCTAAATGAGGATTGAAATAAATTCATATTTCAGATTTGAACATTTTTATACATCAGTATTTTCATTTGCTTGCTTTTTATTAGGGCTTTGCTAAGCAATATTTGTTTTATATTTTTATTTACATGCTGAAAAAAAAATTCAACATGGTGAAGTACATCTGATGTAACCTGAGTGCCAACAGAGCTGGATTTGATTTTTATCTGTCTCACTGATGAATTCATTCAAGAAATACCTGTTCTAACATTGACATGCAATATATGGACAAAGGAGAAATGAAGTAATGAAGCACTGCTTAAAAAACTGGCAGAGAAAGCAAAGTGGGAAATTTTGTTTCTTGTTTTGGCATTTTATTATTATTTTTTCAATTAAAAAGTTATCAAGAGAAGTTTTACAGAACTTCTCAAGAGAGAAGCTTTACAGAACAAAAGCCTCTAATACTGTATTACTGTTCAGTTTCTGATTAAAATATTTTAAGTCTCACATGGAATGGTAATTAATGTTCACAGTTCCAATGACAATATAAAAATGTCTGAGTTAATTTCTTTGTTATATATTAAATTATTTCTATTTGGTCTGGATATTATGTGGATTCAGATGTATTCCTAAAATATGCAATTCTTGCCTTTGAAAGGAATTAAAGGTACTGTTATGTACATGGCGCAAGCCCAAAAAAAGAGAAGAGAAAGGAAAAACTCTTTCCATTATTACACAGTTAAGAGCCAGTTAATAATCAACTCTTGAACAAAAGCACAGCTCGGTTCAATTGGCAAAACCACTGGATAATTTAGATGACTTGAGGTCACCTAAGTCTCTAATGTCTCACCCCCACTCAAAACAGGGCTGACTTTAGAAGACAGATTCAATAACGTGATGCAAATACCTCTGACATTATAAATTTGAGCCTGAACTTGGACCTCAGGAGTCTCCTGGTAGTAGTGTTGGCCGAACCAGTCAACACTCTTTTTAATAGTGTCTTCTGAGAAACTCAGATCCACGTATGACACTGCCATGCAAATTCCCTGTTTGCTGCCTGCTGTTTGCATACAGAGGTTTGTGTGAAAAGATGAGTTAAAAGACCTTGGCGACTCCCTCGTCCAGCTACAGGCAAGCTTTTCTATAACCGCAACCCTGCCGCTTGCTTCAGAACGTGGACATTGCACATTAATCCCTGTTTTTTTCCCTCCGCAGTGCCAGGATTTCCCTACCCTGCTGCGACCGCAGCCGCTGCGTACAGAGGTGCCCACCTACGAGGCCGAGGTCGCACGGTGTACAACACGTTCCGTGCAGCGGCTCCCCCTCCTCCCATTCCAGCCTACGGCGGGTAAGGAGCTCGGTTCCCTCACCTCTGGCTCCGCAGGGATCCCGGGATCCCGGGCGCCGTTCCCGGCTTTTCCGCACGCGGGTCGTGCCTGCCCGGCACCGGCGCCTCGCACAGCGGCTTGAAAAATGACTGTAATTTGTACTGCCATGCTTGGTGGCCTTAAGCATTTCAGATGTCACATATTGTTATGTAAATGCTCCTGCAAACGGAAGGCTCTGGAACAGAGAGATTGTTTCGGCTAAAGGTATATTTTTGATGATTGCAAACATCTGGTTATTAAGGAGGTTGGACCAAGTTAACTTCTTTTTCTTCAAATCGCCTGCTGAAAGTTATCTCTGCACCCAAAGGCTTAGTGCTGCATTTTTTAAATACCTTTTTTTTTTTTTTTAATTGCAGTTTGCTTAGTTTTTCTAGTTGCCATCTTTGCCATGATAGAAATCTGGGGTGCTTCTCTCAGGACCATGGGTTTTGTGTATGTTTGCTTAAATAATGCCTTAAGATTTCACTGTGAGTGACCTGCACTTTCTAAAACCAAGTAGTAAGGAACCAGCTAAGGAACCAAGAAGAGGAATTCATAGAATTCATTTCTGGAAACTCTGTAGTTGTCTTTATTTCAGAAGATTGTTTGAGTTTTATGTAGATTTTTAGGGGAAAGGAAGAAGAAACAAATTCTCCTGAAGCTCTGCAAAGGCTGACACAGAAATGCTTTCTATGCTGCATGTAATACTTAAAACCCCTAATAACATTAGCAAAAGATTTTCAGCTGTTAAGAAATTGGAAAATCTGGAAAATCAGAAAACTTAGCAGATCCCAGGCCAGAGTAATATTTTGTCATAAACACTTGAAGTTGATTTGCCACTACCTCTCTGTAGAGCCGCTGGATCTTTCTGGGAAGGGGTCAGGAGGGGTTGGCACAGGCAGTGAGAGAGATGATCTCAGCCTCTCTCTTTCTCTCTCTGTGCCCTCACTGAAATCCCATTCAGCAGCTCCTTGGCTCCCACTGGGGATGGCCCCTTGTGCAGGAGCTGCCAGCACAGCTCCTGTCCCCTTGCTCCATTCCAGTAAGTGATGGGTGCCCTGCAGAAGTTCCCACAGTTTCTCAGTAAACCTTACTTCCATTAAGGCAAAAGGAGCATCTTTTTCCAGACAAATTTGCTAATCTCATCAGTCGGCCTTTGAGCTGAATTTTCAGAGATAGATAAGAAAGTCACTTTGACCATTCCATCACACTGGGCAGTTACTATCTCAAAGAAATAAGGTGTTCTAAAAACTAATATAAAAATGATGCCACACAATCAGGTTATTTTGTAAAAGTGTATTCCATGGTTTCATTTGAGTGTTTTGTGTAGTTTATTAAGCAAAACAGTATTGCCACTATTGGAGGAAGCCACTCTCTTCTGAAGTTTGCTGGAGTAACCTTTGGGCAAGGATGTCCCACCAAAGTTATCCTACTGTTGCCATACTCTCAATTAGAGTCAGCCCAGGCATTTGTACATGGCAAGGATGGAAGCAAGCATAGAATGCCCTGCATTCAGATTTCAATCAGAACTGCTCAGCTACCAAATGGATACTGCATCTAAAGAAAGTGGACTCTCCATCTCTACCTTGTTTAAAAATAAATTATTAAATTTGAGCATAGGTGCAATATGTAGTGAGATAACAAGGTGGGCCACTCAGTTTCATGATGTCATTAACATCGCACCTTAGTTAAAAACAAAGTCATAAAGGTATATAAGAAAATAATTACCAGCTCTGTGTGACAGAGTTTTTGAATTGGACAATATTTTTTGGTTAGTATTTGCAAAATGAGTAAATACTTTCTTACTAGTAAGTGACTTAAATTTGCCTTAATTTAAGAGGCCACATGTGGGTGCTGTATGTGTTTATGTGTGTGATACACACATTATTGTGATCAGTTCAGTGACTCAGCAGAAAGAATTACATTTCCAAGAGTGGCACACGTATATCCTCATGTAACGGTACTGCTGGTTGTCAGCATCTGCAGCAGCAAGTTAGATGTGTAAGCACACAGAACTCCTGCTGTAAGTCAGTACCGAAGTTTTGCAGTCAGGCCCAGCAGTGCTCCAGCTGAACTGGTTCCCAAGAGGTCAGCTCAGCACTCTCACACTCCTCTGCAGGGTGGTTTGACAGGTTGGCTGAAGCTCATTCCCTTCATGCTCGTGCCAAATCTGGCTTCAGAGTGAGCCGTGCATTGCACTGGTCACAGGTCCCATCCCCTCCTTGCTCTGATGGCTTCCAGCTGTCTGAGAAGAGCCTTTGCTAATCTAGGGCTCACCTTGCCAGGAAACATCATTTGATGCTGCAAAAGTTTTCAATTACTAAGCCCTGCCTTAATTCATTTAGATCTTAGTTCAGATATTTAATTTCTCCATCCAGCTGTGCTTTACAGTAAGGCCCTGCTTTCTGAATTGCCCACTTTAGTAATTCGTGGATCAGTACAGAAGTTATACATATCTCTGTTGCACTGATCCACACTGGGGTAATAAAGCTTTATTCTGCCATAATTTCTTTGGCCTGGCATATTAGATCTCATGTGGGTATCTTCACTGATACAAGAGTGTAACGTGGAATTTCTGTGTGATACTTTGTTCTCTGCTCACCTATTCTGTCCTGTGACCCATCAAAGAAGCAATAAGGAATTTCCATCAGAAAAAAATCCTTAATCAATGAAAATAAATTATGCGAATGTGATTTTCAGTCACAACGTGAATACAAGTCAAGGGAAATTACTGAGATAATAAAGAGATCACGGAGAATCAATCTGCTTAGAGAAGGAAGCAAACAACTTGGAAAACCATTTGTTGATAAGAAAAATTGAATAAGTTTTGAATGCTGCTTTGCAATTAATTTAGTAGCAATTTCTTATTTTTCGCTCAAGGAAGGAGCCCAGCCTTACAGCCAAGCAAACAGTTTCATACCTAAGTATTTTCAATAATTTAAAAAAAAAAAGACACATTTTCTATAATGACAGATATAATTTTAATAATAAATTTACATTCAATCCCATCACTGTTTAGTTAGAAAAATATTTATTTTCAATAATGAATCTATGTGTAGTTGCAAAATGTAAACCTGGAGATTGCAATTGCCTTTTCTTACCTTCTTTTATTTCATTAACCTTAGATCTTGATCTAACCTCTAGGCCTTGTGGTCATAAGGCAGGATGAGTTATGGTGGTTCCTATTAGAAGGTGTCTTCTGCTGTGCCTCCCACTTAGTGGGGAGCAGCAGGCAGGTTTGCTAGGTCCAAGGGAAATTGTTGGGTATAATTGTATTTAAGGCCATTATTTTCTTATAAATCAAAGAACAGCACATGTGCTTTTGTCATTTAAAAATGGAATTACTGTTCATGAGATACATGGCACTACCCCAATAATTAAAGGATCCTTTACTTTTGAGTGAGACATTTCACTAATTCCTTAAAGCATCTTGTTTATTAGCTCATGGAAATTACTTCACTTTTAGCATCTGTAGCATCATCTCTAATGCCTTGAAATACAAGAACATGCAGCTTACTTATAACTACATATAAGTAATGTACATGCCATCAAACCCCACTGGCACTGAAATGGGGAGTAAAGCTTGGTTTGTGTGAGAATACTGAAATTTAGAATTTGGAGGTCTACACTGCGTGGAGAGCTTAAACTCAAAATGGGGCAGCAAGAGAGGGAAACGAGATCTTTAATCTCTTGTCAAGAAAACCCAGTGTCACAGTATGTCTGGTAGTAGAGCAGTAGTAGGTAGCAGGAGTAGTGAAACTAATGAGAAGCCTTTCTGTTTCAGCATCCTTTGCCTTAAATTCTTCACAAGTCTAGTGTGTGGTGACTTTGTCTTCACATTTCCTCCCTGCTCCTTTCAGCTGTGATGAAGCTAACAGAGAATTAGCTTTCAGTCTCTATCTCCTCCTCTGCTGTCTTTTCTGGAAAAGCAAGGGAGAGCAATATGCTTTTTTTCTCTTTGAAAAGAACAGTTAAAAAAACCCCCAAACCCAACCCTAAATAGAACTGCAAATTTGTGGGGAGTGTGAAGGAGAAATAACAGACACTATTTAGAAACTCTTCCCCTTGTTAAAATAAACGTTCTCAAGTGCTACTTGCTAACTGATTCAAAATGAAAATATAGCTTTATTTTCCAACCCTTATTCTGAATTCTAAATTTAAGAAGATTAGTATGAGCTACTACATCTACTCTGGTTGTTACGGGTTTTTCCCACTATATTTCCTTGGGCTCACGTAAACTTCCTCTTACTTAGGACTCTATGTATATGTGCAATTATTGGAAAAAAAAATGTTTTTTGCCAGCACATACTGATTCATGCCTGCCAGCTTTGTTCTCTGCAGCAATGCCCTCAGTCAATTTCCCAAAGCAGATAATGTAACTTGTCCATGGCAGAAAATGTTGAAACTGGAAAGGCAAGAAATTGGAATTAGAGAACATTCTAAAAAGCTGAAACTGCCTCTTACAAGAGTTGCAGTTCTATGTTTACAACACTTAAAACTGTGTTGTTAGAGTGTTGAAATGTGTTGCTTTAATTCTGTCTTTGGTTTAATTAAATAAGGCTGTAGTTGCACCTCTTCTACAATCTGTCTCGTGAAGGCTTTAGATAAAGGGTTCATGTAAAGGGTGATTTCCAGACCGAGAGCTGGACGGTGTAGGACTGTGAGGGTGACCACCCCAGCAATCAGAAAACAGAGATCTCAGCTGCTTTCTTGCAGCTGTGCTGGAGAGGTGATGGTGACCGTTCCTGTGCCAAGGAAGGACATTGGGGCTGTGATGCCCGTTTGTTCCCCTGAACCCATGGCTCTGGGTGAGCCTTAGGTTGGGTGTGCTGCCCCATACAGGATGTGTGTGGCTGAGGGCCGTGGATCCTCAGCTGCTGGGAAGTTACTTAGCTGAGGTTTGTTCAATCAAGGACTGTCTTTTTATGTCATTGATAGATTATTCAACTCAATCCTTTTGAAAGATGAGGACAGAAAAATGATAATGAAGACAGATGTAGTTCTGCCAGGATATTATAAAGGTGGAATCTCAACTAGTAAAGAGTTCGTGTTAATATAGTTACAAAAAGTAAGACACAGAGACTTAAATAAAGGAGCTAAACCCATGAAAGTCAGATAAATAATGCCTGATGAGGAAAGAGTTTCCTATTTAGAGAAAAATAATTTCAGGAAATGATTGCCACATATGATATTATTTAGATGCACATTTTCTTATTCAATCAAGATTTCTCACTTCTCTGGGTTTTCCTTAGCACAATAAAATAATAAAATACATCTGAATAGATCCCCCAAATTTGTTGTTCTTTTAATGACTCTAGGAAGTGCATTAACATATCCATTGCTTGAGTGAAGTAATTCAGATTTCAGTAATGTGGGTATTTGAGAACCCTGTGTTGTTTTACAAGGAGCACAGCATTTACCTGTCTATTGAGATAATGTTTTTAATACGAAGTGTAAAAGAAGCTGTTGTAAGATGGGTCCCTGTGTGATGCCTTCAGTCTCTTCCCATGCTCAAGACATTTTTTCCTGCCTGGAGCTTGAGAGAGAGAAAAGGAGGATATAAACTAAGCAAATTAAATCAAATTAACAAAAAAAAAACCCTTGGAAACTTATATACTAAAGGAAGGAAAAGCAAAACATAGTTCTTGGTGGTTTACACTTTGTCCTTGTGATGAAGGTTGCTGTTACAAAATACATTTGACTCCTCTGGTAAGATTTGGTCAGGAATCAATGATTGGCAAAGACACTGAAAAGAGGAAATATTCTCTGAAAAACCTATGGAAGTGTGAAGAGTTATTTTTCCTCAAACTTCAGGAGAAGCAGAAGGGTTTTTATTTAATATCACTGTCATAATACAAGATCATAGAGAGGAAATAAGATCAGCTGATTTTTTTTTGTAGTACAAGTCCTGTTTGGGACTGTTATACTCATTTGCCTGCTTGTCACTTCATCTTAATATTGGCCGTGTTTAATGATGGAGTTATGCATATATGTCTCATTTTAGTGATGGGTACATTTTTCAGCATAGTATTTATGAAGTGGTTTCATTTAGAACTCAAAATAAGTTTCTGTCTGTACATGACTGGAAGGAAGACTAAGGTGGATAAATGAACCTGTCTGAGATTACAACCAGTTGCACTAAGGAATAAAAAATTTATCAACCCCTATTCTTCTTTGCTGTATATCCGCTGATCACCAAGAGGAGGAAGAAAAAAGTTTCCCTTTCTGACACATGCCCTCTCAAAAACATTATTTTCCGAATAGCAACATTTAGTAGCAATTGAGAGTAGGATGTTTGAATGTACAGCGATGGGTTGACCTCGGCTGGCTGCCAGACCCTCACCCAGCTGTGCTCTCCTTCCCCCTCCTCAGGAGTGCACGGGGAGAAAGGAGGATGGAAAAGCTCTTGGGTTCAGGTAAAGACAGGGACATTTCTTGCCCATTGTCATCATGGGCAAAACAGACTTGACTTGACAAATGAATTTGATTTATTTCCTATAGAAGTGCAGTTTGATGGTTATAAAGAGAGGTAGAACCTAAACCACCTTCCCCCAACTCCTCCCCCATCTCCAGCAGGAGTGGCACAGGGATATGAGGACCCGAGGGTTGTGGCTGTGGGGCATATCTCCAGTAAACTCAGTGTTCTTTGTCTGTCATCTCATCCAAGTCCTTCCATGCTGTTCATGGTTGTGTGCTCCTACCTCACAGTCGTGTGGAATGCTTTATTTCTTACATGCAAACAGGTAAAGAAAATCATGGAATGTTTTGAAATAATCAGAATATCAAAACCAAAATGAAGGTACACTGCAGCATAAATAACAAGCTCTCTGCAAGCTGCCAGTGTAGACCAGGTTATGCCTATTTTGCTCTGCAGACATAATAGAAAAATATATGAGTGAAGGTCTGACCCTACTGAAACAAATGGCAGACACTCTGATTTAAGTGGAGCTGAGTTTTCACCCGTTATTATTCCTTAGCAAACTTTTATCATCAGTGTGGTTTTATCCATGTCGCTGTGTGCATGTATGCATATTTATGATTTTCTCAAGTGATTCTGACTTAGAAACATACCAGCTCAGCCCTGTGGGGTTTGGTCATTGACCTCGATAGATCACTTATATTTCTAACATGAAAATGCTTGTTGGAATTGTAAAATGGCTTAGGCTAGCAACTTGGTAGTAACTATTATTTCTAGATAAAAGTATTCCTAAATTGAAAATATTGTTGCAATAAAACCCTATTGTGTGCTCTCATATTTAGCTCTTGAAACAGCTTTGGTTGATTCTGATATTGGAAATACACATTTTAAGTTGCAGAACTGCCAAATGGATGTAAAATTGCAGGAATGACCTAATGGGTGTAATTGGTAGGCCACTGTTGTGCAGTTCCAGTTTTACTTAGTGTAATCATTTAAGCTGTCCTTGTCATACTGTGTCAAATATCCTGAAGGGTTCAGAATCTTTCACTGTTTACACTGATGATTGATCTTAGCTGAAATGAGACCATCTGTGGGTGAACTGGTAACAGCAACGTTACCACATTTTTTTGAGAGAAGTAGTAATGTATCCAACCAACCAACCCAAACAGGAGAGCTCAGAACCACTGGCATGTTTGCCAAAGTTGTAAAATGCTCAAGTAGGAAAAGTTAATATTTTTTTCATAAGAATAGCACCATGAAATTCTCAACAGACCTGTTGTCACTACTGGAAATGTGTATCGAGCCAACAATGCAGTACCTATGGATTCTCTCACCTCTGTGTACATTGAATATTGAGATTTGACCCCATGGGTAGAACACCACCAGCATAATTATTTCACCCACTCTTCTCACCAGTTCAGCTTAGGCTGTGTTTTGTTTGCCATCTAAGTAATGAGAAGTAACCCTTTATTTCAGATAGTTAGCAAAATTGCAGGACAAGAAAGTAGTACTTCAAGAGATAGCTTTTTGCTAAGGTATTGAAACTGGATGTAGGACTGGCCCACTGAAAATTTTTATAGGAAAGAAAAAAACACTTTCAATATGTGGTTTCGTAAAACTAAAAACAGGGGAAGAAAAAAAGCCCCCAAACTTTATCAAAAGTCTTTTCCAATCCTGCCGTGCTTTGCCTTCCTTTGTCTAAGCATTTGGCATACTTGATAAGATGATGGTACAGGTTCACTTCTGATAATTACTACCAACCTCCTTAACCAATGTGAAGAGTGCCTTCCTTCCCCCTCCCCTCTGTTCTTGTGAGAGACTAACCTCAGCTGTGCAGGGGTTGGTGGCATTTGCATGTGGAAATGCACTAATATGGATGTTTTTCTTTGTGTGTGCATCCTTGCAGTGTTGTATACCAGGATGGATTTTATGGTGCAGACATTTATGTAAGTATTCATTGATGTGCATGCTGTCCTTGTACATTACCAGAGTCATTCTTTTTACAAGTTTGCTGCCTAGCTTGACTCTGTTTTGTCTATTTACCATCCCTTGCCTGTCAGAAAGAATTGAGAAGAATATCTCTCACATTGGAAGACCTTTCTGTTCATTACATCTATCATTGTTCAGTGGAGCTGAATTAACTCTTCAATCAAATGCTGAATGAATGCAAAAAGATGTGAAAAATGTGTGTGCATGTGTGGAGGGGCGTCTCCCTTCGTAATTGAAGTTCAAAGAAAATATAAAGCAGAGCAGAAACATTCTTTTGCAAATCCCCACAAGTTCTTTTTATAAAAAGTCAAGGCAAGCTGAATATTATGAATACTTAAAGTATGAACTGCTGCTCACAGCAGATACATGTTTCCCAAATCCAACCAACACTGGGTATATGTAGGTGCAGTGGTGATAGTAGAGCTTAATGGCATAGTAAGTTTGCAGACAATAAATTGCCATATTTTAATCTGAGTAGACTTCAAAAAATTACACTTCTAAAATTCACTAATTTGAGTTTAAAGGAGATGGGTAGAGACTGCTCACAATACAAGTGGATAATGTGTTAGGAAAGATTCATAGTCCTGGATCCATCGCACCTAATTGTTCACCAATTTCATTTTAAATAATACTTTTACAACTTTTTTATCTGTTTTTTTCATGCTTCATACGTTATTTTTTCTTATCAACTTTTTATCTTGATTGTGTTCAAAGAGGCTTCATATGTCTGAGTATGCAAGAGGTTTCAGGGGGTTGAGTCTAAATTTCACTCTTCTAAAATAATTAGTTATTATACCTTATGTGCAGATGTAAAATATTTCACTGGTCATAAGCAATATTTTACTTTTGTTGTTATTTTAATCAGGCAATATGGTCCTAAGTTACAGGTATCATCTTCGTTTCACCAGACAGCTTTCTGTAACCTGCTTGTACTGTCTCAGTTGAGATGAAATGAGATGGACAAGTTGAAATTTGTAGGAATATTAAAAATTAAATAGGCAATGCTAGGAAACATCCCTTGTGTTCATTATTAGCAATCTTCTAGAACTATTCCCAAGGGAACAGATTTTTGTTAGTGGTTTTATGTAAAGAAGGAAAACAATTTGAATTTATGGATGAAGAAGGTTTTGTTTTTCTGATGGAGGTGGAAAGGCTGATCCTTATCTGAAAATTCATTTGGGCAGCTTAAAAACATATTTGAAATAAATTAGCGAGGGTACAATCTTCTCCCAATGTCCTTAGTGATGTTATCAGTAAGATATTGTTACAACACAAGAGTCACCCACAGGCCAAAGGTTTGTTCAAGCCAAAAGAGTGGCTCTAATCTCAGCCAAACCTGTTGCTGCACAATTTTTGAGCTGGATGGGGCGCGTGTTACAGTGCGGAATTTCTTCAAACTGTCCAAAGAATTTGACATCCGTTTTGCTCAGTTTACCAGCCGGGAATCTGCAGGGCAATAAGGCATCTTTCTCAGGTGGGCTCACTGGGAGAGAACAGGTGGGAACTAAACATTACTGGAGCAGTTTGTAGGTTTGGAACCCACTGCTGCTGCAAGCCAGGAATATCTCTTTGGTGACTGACAATATTATTTTTAAGTGGCCTCACACCCTCTCACAGACCTTAACATTTTGTTTTCAAATGGAGGGTGATTTCAGAGAGAAAGATACTGAATAAATTCCTCATTTCTAGTATAGCCTCAGTTTTCTTGTCTGCAATAGTTGTGTGCATTAGGAAGTGGAATAACTACACTGGTTTTCACTCAGTTGCAGCTTTGTATTTCTGATTGCATATTTTAGTTCTCTTAATGCAACAGAATGCTTATCTTTATAGCAGATGACAGAATTAAAACACTCTTCTGGAAATTTAATTTCTTTATAATATACAAATCTTTTTATTTTATAAATCATTTTTCTTCACATTTGTGCCTTCTTGTGTATAAAGCATTTGCAGGGGAGGGGGAGAGAAAGAACTGGCATAAATCAAATGAAACCTTAAAATTCACAGTGTATTAGTTCTTAGTGTAGCAGTTTGCAGCAGACCAAGTTATTTATTAAATCCCAATTGTTTATGACATAGTTCTACTCAGCTTTTCATTTTAAGTGCAAAGCTGAAGCTTTGTGAAATGACAAATGCTCTGTGAAAAAAGGAGAAAAAACATTTAAACACTGTAGGGTTTAATAGTGGATTGGAGAGAAAGGAGCCTTAGAAATACCACAGAAAGCAAAACAAGAGGAGCACAATAGTGGAAAGTCAGATCAAAAATATGCATTAATGGATATATCAGAGTGGGTTTCATCCTGCTCTGATTACACTGAGAACAATAGAAATATGGACTGTGCTATTCTTTGCATAACTTGAGATCAACAGAGCCTTTGGTGAGAGAAACCATAGATTTAGGGGAAAGGAGAGAGGGGAGATACAAAAAGGTAGTGGTTGGGTAAAAGCTGCAGGGTGAACCAAGAACAGCAAATATCCAGAGCTGCTCAATACTAACCAGTAGAATAGAAGAGATTACAACTATAAAAATAGGTGGAAAGTGCAGTCTAAAGTGAAAAACCAACAGCCATGTTTCTAGATGTAATATAATATATTCTATATTTCCTATAATTCTATGTGGAATGTAATAATCCTTCTGAAATAGCTGAGCTATTGAATTCCCTTTAAAATGTGCCTTTGAGTAGGAAAAATAAAGGAGATTATTAGGAAGTAAGGAAGACCTTTTAAAATTAAGTATTGATTCACTAAGAGAAAAAGTCATTAAAAGAGAATTAAAGTTGCCTGCCAGCAAATATAGAAGTTCTTAGATGAAGATTGACACCTGTGAAAATAAGAAAATACGCTCCACAAAATGAAGCAAAAAATAGTAACAGTCTCAGAAATATGCAGTTAGAATAGTAGCTCTACACTTTCGCTCTGCTTTATCTTAAATCTGTTCCCTTTTTTTTATTGCCATTGTTATAAAGAATGTTTTCATAATATGTCAGTCATCAATCCACACCTAAAATGTGGGAAGGCTTGGAAACATGAGAACCTTCCACACCCTGCCACCACCAGCTCCAGAAGTCCCTGGGTAATGGTTTGACCATGGCCGTTAGTCCTGCTGCTCACAGCAAGGTTTTCCAAACTTCCCAGGGTTCCGGACCTGGGATACTGCAGCTGGAGAGAATCCACGGTGAAATAGACATGTAGAGGTTTAAAACGTTGGTTTTGCTGCCTTTTTTTTCTCTTTTTTTAATATGCTGGGCAAGAATAAGGCAGATTTTTGTGGTCAGGGGTATGGAATGAGACTATTTCCTAAGAGCTATTGCTATCACCTTTAGCTCAAAGCCAGGGTGGAATTGAGGATGGAGGATATATTTGTTTCTCAAGTGAAAGGCCAAGGTAATTATCTAAGCAACATTCCCCTGACCCCAGGTAGAAGTCCCTCAAAGCCATCGGGTCCCCTGAAAGGCATCACTGTTCTGATGTGAAAAACAAGGATATGCAGACAGCACTGAAGTTTTTGTTTCAGGAACCAAGGATTTTTTGTGTTTTGCAAATGGAAGGGTGTGCCATTTCCTGTGACTCACAGAAACAGAGCAAGACGTGGAGAAATGACTTTGCCAAGGGCAAACAGGTCCCCGGGGAGCAGTGGGTTGTTCTTTCCACTGCTCTGTGTGCTGGAGCACTCCATGATACCCTTTTAAAAGTTTGGATAGGTAGGGATGAAATGTCTTTTCATCTCATCTTTTTTTGTGATATAGACAGTACTTTCAAAAAGGTACCAGACCAGTCCTGGTGATTGTGTTTGGCTGGAATTAATGCAGGTGGTGCCTGGGTATTTTACTAAGAGTTCCTCTGAGGCAACAGCTACCTCTGGGAACATGATACAGAAATGCCCCAAACCTCGCACACAGGCCTGTTCTAGCATTTGAGCCAGCACAAACTGGGGGTGGATTGTTTGTTTATTTTTAATTCTCCCAGTCCAAGTTTTACTTGGTGGGCTGCACAAATGCTGTTTAAATCTCAATAGCATGTCAGTGGAGGAAAAGGAACTGACAACTTCTGTATTCTGCAGCTCTGGGTGTAATTCATGTAATTTTTAATACCATTCTTCTATTTGTATTTAATAAGGCAGGTCTAATTCTCATTACTAGGGAAGGTTTGGAACTTTGATTAATTTATGTTCGCAAAATACTCTGAGATGCTTGACTGAAAGGACATATAGGAAGTATAAATTGAGGAAAATGAACTCTCAACATTCATATGAAATATTAAATATGTAGCTAATAGAAAAAAATAAGAAAAAATACTCATAATTTAGAGTCACTTTGTGTGTCAGTACATCTGAGATCATGAGAAAAAAGTAATTTGGCTATTTTATGGGGAGGTGCACACGTATACATGGTTTTGTAATCTCTAGATTCTGTCTGGGTAAGTTTTTTGTGGAAGTTAGCCTTACTGCAGATATACACACTTTATTTAAAAATTCACTTCTATTTAATTTACTGTTCATTTCCATTTTATCATTTTATTCAAAATGTGTGTGATTTCTTTCTAAAATTGATTAAGATTTCTCTATAAAAATCAGCAACTAATTTCTGACAGATCCCCCTGGCCCTTTTCTGTTTGCCTGAGCCGGAGATGTATAAAACATTGAGAGGAAAATTCTAATGAATTGCTGTGGGGAATTTGCCTAAATTCCTTCCTTACATCTTTCTTTCCATCCTTCCTCCCTCATTCAAATCATTCCATTTCTGTTTCTTTATAGAGCAGTGTTGCAGGAGCCTGTGTATGGCAATAAGTTACCACAGGTATGACACCCACTGATGGAAAAACCTCACCATGCTGAATGTAGACTCATGTAAAATCATACTGATACTCGAATAATTATGTGAAAAAATGGATTCTGCGTGCACAAATGGCAAAAATAGTCCACCAGTTGCATTTTATTTTCCAGATTCAGTCACAAAGTCGCAGATAGTGATACTATTCTTAGTTTTTAAAACTACTTAAGCTGCTGTAACACTGTTTGATCATTGTTCTGGAAGTAGCAAATATGGGAGCACAGATAAGGCAATAGCATTTTTTCCTTATAGTATCTGAATTTATTATTTTCAAAATAATATGCAAGGCATAAAAGTCAGGTACTTTCTGCCTGAATATAAATATAAGGGGAGAAAAAAGAATTGCTAAAACATTTCTAATATATAGGAACTGAAAATTGTTATTTATTTTTATGTAATTATTACATAATTTTGTTCTAAGTATTTTATTTTGCAATATAGTGTAAATCATGAGGATATATATATAATGTCACTTGAGAGATGTATATGTAGTGAAGATTACTGGTATATTCGTCATCTAAAATATCAGCCAAATTCAAAATTAGACAAAAATTGTGAAGTAGAACTTGTCACAGAAGTTGAGTTCAGGAGTTTGAACTGGATTCCCACCCCAATCCCAATGTAAATTGTACCTCCAAGTATTTTCTTCCTGCAGTAATCAAAAATCACCTGAAGTAATTGAAGTAAAACAATGAGAAAATTTAGTACAACACCAAAAGTGCAGAACACAAACCCCATAAAAATAATTTACTCAAGCATATTTTAATGTTTAATATATGTGATAGTTTATTCTAAAATTATGAATTCATGATGTGGGATGGTAGGGAATTAGGTTTTCCCTGATAACCAAACACATCCTGCGTTTTTAGTTCTTCATAGAATTCAGGCAAATTCAATGCCTTCAATCTCTTTTTATTTGTATTGCTTTATACTCATTCTTGCCAGGGCTCTCATAAATGTCAGACTGATTGCTGAATCCAAAACATCTTAATAAAGTTCAGAGTCGAGCTTCCTTGTTCAGCAGAAGTTCTTTGAAAGCAAATCAAAATATAATCATGAAAGGAATGTAGCTCTTACATTTAGGGAGCAGGAAAGGGTCTCTCCTCACGCGCTGACCAATTTTTGGTGATAGTTAAATAAAGAAAACCACTCTTCACAGAGCCCACCAGATTTCAGATCAGCTGCTGTGGGAACAACCTGTCTCATTTTTCTCCTATTCAGAACTGCTCATGGTGGCCTGTTCTCAATTCCATACAATGGTGGGAGCTCTTATGTGCGGAGTTGGATTGACTTGGAGGGGCTCTCACAAAATTTTAAGTCAGGGGTTTTAGGAATGGACATCAGGACGAGCAAAGCAGTTGGACACCCTGGTGAACAGAAGCGTGTCAGACTGCAGATCTGCCACACATTGCCAGGACTGCATCACGAAAACAAGTTCAATATCTTCCTCATATCAGCACTCAGAGGAAAAAAAAAAGGGACCAAAAAAAAAAAAGGGGGGGGAAAGGTGTCATATTTAGCCCTCAAAAAGCAGGAGGGGAGAACAGATATGCTTGTATCATCTCTCACCTCTCTCCCTTTGACACAGGCCAGCCCGAGTGTGCAGTCTGAATTTATCTCCTCTCAGCCTCGTTGTCTATTGGCTTAATTTGTACCTGGTGACATTATTTGATATCCGAAGGCCTGAATGTACATATCTGCAGCAATGTGTGCCTGTTCTACATTTCAGACAGTGATAGCCTTCTGCTGGTTTATAAAAACCCAGTGATCTGAAATGAGAAGGTGTTTTGTCTGGCTGCCTCTGTGTGCACAGAGGAGCAGAGGAGAGGGCACGTGGGCTGTTAGGAGATGCTTATTCCTGCCTGATCCCAGGGCTTGTGTGACACAATTGCTGCTGGCAGGGAGCTGGCCAGGAGCAGGGAGGGACATGTCCTGTTCTCTGTGTGAGCACTTGAAAAAAAAATCGGAAAGAATGTTCTTCAAATAAGCTGACAATTCAAAGCTTGGAGTTTCTAATGAGCTGTCAGAGTATGTAAAACCTGTGTTTATTCTTAGGGTGATGTGGCATTGTCAGCTGAACGATTGATTTCCAAACCCAACCTGCTTCAAATCTTCAAACCCACAAAGGTTACATGTGGTAGGGATGAAAGCCATTCTGCCAAGCAAAGTGGTAGGAGGGGAAATAGCTTGTAAAAGTAGTTCAGATTGCTTTTCTGAAAAGAATGAATTTTTATTTGCAAAATAAAAATAGAAAACCCACAAAATTACTGCAGTAAAAATGTTCTACTGTTACAGTAAAGGCTGACACATCGTGGCCTATTCTTGCTTTAGGACAATATCTTGGGTGAATACAGCCTTCCAAAAAAAAAAAATCAATCCATTAAAGCGAACACTTCAGCAAAAGAGTGAATTTTATTCAAAGTTGAGTGAGCTGATACTGTCTTATTCAGCTCTTTGTTAGGGAGGAGGTAGGTGGGGAGGGCACCACAGCAGCCCCCTGTCCCAGAAGGTGCTGGGGGGGAGAATTTTAATTGGGACGTAAATCATGTTTGTGTTATCAGTGGGCCTGGGCCGGGGTTGTTAATTGGCATGCTGAGATCATTTGGAAATGGTTGATATAACACCGTGGTCCATTGAACAGGAAGCTCTGCTGTTTTCACAGTTTGATAATCAATGCATCACTGCACTCAATTCCTTTCCAGTGTGTGTTTGTTTGTCCTGTTTGCTTAATTGAACAGCTGGAATTACTGTTACATACAACTGAATGTTAATTCATGGAAGAAGAGAATTTTGCTTCTTCATTATAATTTTATGTATAAATTGGAAACCTATGTAACATTAAGTGTTAATTGAGTGCACAAATTCATAGGTTTAATCAACCAGGCATGATAAATCGTATTTTGTACAAAAAAAGAAGAACTGATTATTAGCTGAGTTTGTCTTTTAAGTTCAGCATTGCTTTGTGAATATACATACACTTTGTTCATAAGAACAATTGCTGCTTGAAAACTTGGGGAAGAACACAGTATTGTCTTGTAAAAAATCTTACACTGATCAGTACAGTTCATTGCTTTCTCCTGATCTCTGGGACAAATCTTAAAAAGTTTGTGGTATTTGACTTTGCTTAATGATTCACCAAAATAGTTCCTTAACGTTTCACTGCAGTATTTCCTATGCATTTAACTGAACTGCAGCATGACTGTACCCTTTCAATTGTTGTCAAATGTTGCAAAATGTGATGTAAGGTGCCACGGCAATGCAGTTAGAGCGTGAGTTTGTGTTTCAGGGTGGTTATGCTGCCTACCGGTATGCCCAGCCTGCCACTGCCACTGCAGCCGCCTACAGTGACAGGTAAGACCTCCTTTCCTGCTCAGAAGTATTTGACCAGTGGAAGTTGAAGATGATTCTATAAATTTGCCTTGTTGAAGTCTCATAACTGTCTTGTTGCTCTGCAGATAATTGTGATATCTAAAGCAGGCTGTTTTATTATAATCCATGAATAGCCATAAATTGAGAGACTTTAGGCCTTAATTGAGAATCAGGCATGAGATGTGCACATTCCCAAGCTGTAGATCATCCAGTTAACATCTGTGACCCTTGTACAATGTAGATAAATAAATGTACGGATTCATGATGGTCTGCTACTAAGGATCATTATTTGTCTTAGGAGTATTATTTTAGTTGATTTAGGACCTTGAACCTATTGAGTGCCCTCAATTCTCATTGACATTGTTTTAGTCAGTGGAAATTGAGAATGAACTGTGTCTAAGCTTGAACTATCCAATGCAAAACAGTATTTTTTTCCATTTGCTTTCTACCCAGGCATTTGATTTTTCTCAATACTTGGAAAAAAAAAAGTTATTTTTCTTTTGCTCTGTATTGTTATCCTCAGAATGTAAACCACATTTGGTGGAAACAATATCAGGAATGGAAAATTATTAAAATCTGCACTTCCAAAGACTTAACTTTTATCAACTAAGAGCGATGTCACATATATTAGTGTGTCTTCTTGAAAAATGAATGTTGGAACCCCTTGGAAGTCAATGTCTAAATTGCTGTTGACTTCAATAGGAATAGGATTTTATCAAACTGCATAAAATTAAGTCTTTGCAGTATGTGGGCATGATTTTGTAATGAGAAGGAGGATTATCCTACGTTTTGTTCATAACCTGTACCCTTAAAATCTATTCTATCTTTAATGTTTTTCAAGTCCCTGAGGAGTGTTCCCTTGTAAAGGGAGGGTGTGTATGGTGACAGAGGCACATGTCATTCACTTCATGCAGTGAGAAGTAAGGTCATGCTTCTCACTATCTGATACAAGAAAATTTTCCTTTGGAATCATGGAAATAATTTCTTAAGTCTTAAATACATATTGAAAAATTCCTTGAAATGCTAAATTAGACAGTGTTATAAATGCTTCTGTTTCTTAAAGAAATCAAGAGATTAAGAAATTCTAGTGCACAATTTCTTAGACTGAAGTGCTGTTCATGGATTCTGTATTTTTAGAACCAAGTCCCATGGTATGAATGTTACAATGCTATGCATGCATATTTGCCTTTCAAGTGCTTATTCTGGGTAATGAAGATATATTTTTTAAAGTTATGTGAATAAAGTAATTTGCATGTATGGCTGAGGCATGCTGTGTCAGACAGGTAAGCAAGCTACTTTTTATTGATTTTGGGTCAGTAATATCAACTAGATCTGTGCTGTGTGCACTTTGTTGGCAATGTACTATTTCTACTTAGGGGAACCTGCACAGGTGAAGTGCAACTCAGTAGTTCCATTTCATTTCCACAAAGGTTTGTTAGCATGTCACAGCTCTAGGGTTTTTCTGTGAGCTTGTAATGCAAAACAACTCCTGCTTCTAAAAGCCTACTAAACCAAAAGGACAAAATTATAAATAACCTCCTGTGGTCAGCCAGGTTTTGCCAGCTATCGCTCAGGTGTCCCTGGATCATTTTATAGGCTGTTTATTAATTAAACCTATGCATTACATAGAGGAACCGAACAATATCAAGCTGACTTCTAAATGCTTTAATTATGAATTGATGTACCTTCTCATAAACCAGATCAAAGGCTGTAAGATAAAGTATCAGTTGGTCACATGTTCTGCTGTGGGCAGAGAGTCAACATCACAAAGAGTTATGCTGACAAAAAGGTAAAGGATTTGTTTAGGAAGATAGTGCTCTTAAATGCTGTAAAGGAAGATGGAGATGGCATCAGTAGTTATGCAGTTGTTACAATCCTTAATTATTTTTTTGAAAAAATTGTCTGATTTTCAGATACACTTTGTGAATAATTAGAATTGCAATAACCTGTCTTTGCTTGCATACTTTCAGCTATCTTAAATGAATTTTATATCTTTTGGATTTTTTTAAATTAACTTCTCTTTTTAAATGTGGTTAACCCTCATCTTTGATCTGCTTCCCCCAAATGAATATGATTTCTTGTCTTAATTACAAATCTCATAACTGAATTTCTTTATGAGAGAATCCCAAAACTAGCATAGAAAAAAAAACAAGTAACAATCTGCTCAAACATTTCTTTGCATGTGGGGAACTATGTGCAAACATGGATACCTCTGATTACTCACAACTACAGTTTGTTTCATTTGATTGACTTTTTGTTAATTTTTAAATGAATTTAATTTAGCTACTTTTGTGAAATTACTAATATTGAAAGTGCTGAAAT
This sequence comes from Dryoscopus gambensis, assembly GCA_013389985.1. Classification (NCBI taxonomy): domain Eukaryota; kingdom Metazoa; phylum Chordata; class Aves; order Passeriformes; family Malaconotidae; genus Dryoscopus; species Dryoscopus gambensis. Next base: position 291,561 of record WEIT01038117.1, read on the forward strand.
ATAGTTCAGTACAGCTGCTCGTATCTGTTCTTCTCAGTGTAATGATCATCTGCTCTCTTCTCGTGATACTGAAGATTCCATATCTCCTTATACACTTACTTAGTGTTCATATGAGCCCCTATTTAGTTTAATTACAGGTGAACTATATTTACTTTTTGTGTAAAAATGATGCCCAGTGAAATTAAGTGAGGACCACTGAGTGTTTACTATTGAAGCAGTGACATATCATGGAAATAATACTTCATACTAATTTAAAAAATAAGAAAAGCTTTATTTTTTTGATCACCACTCATATCCATTATGAATGGCAATGTTCCATATTTGAAATGCTTCTTAAGTCAGGAGATGGAAAGAGGAAATCTTTAGATTGGATACGTGTTTTGGTAAATTAAAAATAAAGGTTAATAGAAAGATTTAGGACTCCAAAATCAATAGACCAAGTCAATTGATAATGATCACTGTGAGAGGGCTGAAGAAATGCAATGGTATCCTTGTTTGGAACAGCTGGAAATACTGCTGGAAATAGGCAAGGAGCAGATATACAGGGGAGAATCAGGTGGCAAGGAAATACCATTAAACCAATCAATGCAAACCCCTAAGTATTTGTCAAGACAGATCATGTACTCCTAAACCCAGTTTCACGGCAGAGGTCGGCCTGGCAGATCTCTCCAGTCATTTCTTAGGATCATAAAACAAAAGCAACAAAGAAACAGGTACATTTTGTTTTATTTATGATGCAATACAATCACTGGATACAACTTCAAAAAAATTCAGAATTCAGTTTTTATATTGTGTGATCTATCATATGCTAAATTGCATGTACAGATTTGAAGGTCTTTGCAGAAGTGGATCCAAAAAAATTTTGTTTAACTTGCCAAGATTTAAAATATTCCTGATCATTTTTCCAATTAGTATAAGTCCTAAAAAGGGGCCTACTGGTCTAGATATTCTTCATCAGTCTGGAACTTGCCTGGCAAACTCTCTAAACTGAGCATATTTGGAAAAAATAATACTAAGGATGTGCAAAAGACACTAAATCAGATGTCAATAAAATGTTTGTACAGCTTTTAATCATCTTTCCTGCAACATTTTTTAAGATAAATAAATTAAAAAATAGTTGTAGATTTCTGTCCAAGTCTGAAGTAAGAGAAACTAGCAAGGTCATCCAGTTTTGTGTTCCTGAGGTAGAAGGAGTTGGAGCATGGCAGTGGGGCGTATTGTCATTTTGTCATTGCATGTTCACTTGGTGTTGCTGGTATGTCTGTAACGCTGTACTGGATTTGACAGATCCATCACATAGCTCAGTGAATGGCTTGCTTGAATTAAGCCTATGGGCAGACTTATTCACATTGATTGGCTATTGGTTTTGTGTTTTATGATTTGATTATTGCATCTTCGATCGGAGTAAGAAAAATGTTCCTTTCGTGCATATGAACGTTGTCAGCAATATTTATGCGAGTGTGTCTGGGAGCGTAACGAGCAGAGCCCTGCCAGGAGGGAGGCAGCCCTGTCTGAAAGGCAGAGTCATCCCCCTCGTGCTGCTTGCTGTCCCCGTGCAGGGCCGAGGTGTGTTTATACATGGATGGCGGTGTATCCATATATACACACACCCCCCATCCATCACACACACACACACACACACACGGACACGGGGATGCTGCTCTGAGCACCAGTCCCTTCTTATACACAACGCCAAATTCAAACCTCACTCCAAACTACAGGAAGATTCCCACCGACCTCTTTGTTGTCTGGATTAAATCCCTTATCACTGGAAGCTGACCTTTTTTTTTTTCTTCTTTTTTTTTTTCTTTTTTTTTAATAAAATAAGGCATATTCCAAAATATTTTGCGCATTACATTTTGTAGTAAAGGATATGTTTGGGGTTTTTTCTCCCACTATAAATTTGTGTTACGTGTTCTGTGGTTATACCTAGGGTTTTATGAAATTTGAGAGAGAAGGTTTTGTCATGTGGAAATTATGTATCTTCCAGATCTGAAATCTTAGTCCTGATAAAGTCCTGATATTCTAATAGTTTACATTTTTAACATGTCTGTGTGGAGCATTGAGTTTTTTCAAAGCAGTAGTGTCTACAGAGATAGTTTAATACATTTTCCAGTCCTCTTTGGGCAAGCAGTTGAGAGTAATACTTGATATTTGTGCTCAGGTTATCCTAAAATAGAGTAAGTACAGATTTGATTTAATTGTAAACACGCTCATGAAAGAATGAAAATTTACAAGGAGGAGTAAAAAACCACAAAATATAAAATGTGAGCTTCTGTAGCTGGAGGGGGTTTTTTATTACATTGTGGACTATAATATCTTCTATTTTATGCTTAAACAATGAAAACCATTATAGTTTTATTCAAATTATTTTCTCTTATTGAAGATTACTAGAGATGTATACTAAAAATTAAGGTTTTGATTGCATATAAAATATAATAGAATCTTGAGCCAGAATTTAATTTTCCATTAAATAATTTTATAGAAACATAAATATTTTAAAATCTAGTACTTCATTCATTTCATGATTGTACTTTTTAAGATTAAAGAGAAAGAGCTTCTCTACACAGTTTTAGTTTCTAAAAGAATCAGGTTGGAAGAGATAAAAAATTAGAATATAGTGGTAACTTTTCGACTCCCAGCCTTCAAGTGTTTGTGTATTTGGCTATCCCAGTGGAATCTTGAGAAATGGAAAGGTTTGGGGGATGATCCATAAGGAAGATTGTGCAGCCCATATTCTAGGCTACTCCAGTTTTGACAATGAAAACGCTCAGTGAGCACCTTGACCGGGTACAGAGGTTGTGTTCAGCTTTTGTAACAGCAAGAGTCGAGCATATATTTAGCACTTCTTCTGCAAATGTTTAGGTTTGATGCTTTATTGGTCTAGTTTTTTTTCCTGGGCAATCCTGTATGGTAGCTAAAGCTTCTTTATTCCCTATTATTGCAAATAAAAATCAAATTATTGGCTTGGCTGTTGCAGAGAGGTAGTGCATTTGGCCATCTACCTGTTAGAACTTTATGCCCATAAGATCTCTGACAAACTAAAGGATCACTGGCATCATGTTAGTATTTCATGATCCATTTTCATCCCAGTTCATTCACAGTTTCAGGGATGACTGGAGTATATGACTCATAGTATAACCATAACAGTACCTTTTAGTGAAGAGTTAGAAAGTAAAAGTGGGTGCATATGAATAAAGAAAATGTTATAAGGAAAAAAAAGTCAAAGTGTTTGAAATTCCATGAGCAGGGACTTTAATGTAGTACATTTTGAGAGGAGTTTCCTGAAATGAAAATGTTGTGTAGAGTACTTTGCAATAATTGAAGCATGCTTTGTTCTAAAATATTGCAGATATGACATTTTTGGGGGAGACACAGTGAGTCACATTAGCGTAGGAAAACATTGCAAACAATTAAATTTCATAAAAACATAATCTTCTACCAGTTTGAGAGAGCTGCTTTGACATTTTAGTACATTTGTCTACTGGGTGGAATTCACGTGTTTACTGGTACTTTGAAGGCTTGGTTCACCTGTGTGCAGTTTGGCTATTCCTGTAACATCCTGGGAACTGTTAAAACTCCTCCACTAGTTCAAAACTGAGGGGATACAGTGGTGAAAAAGCTTAGCGGTACTGCCCAGAAATATGGTAAACACCAGTTAAACTTTTATCGTGTCAGAGCTGGTTTCATTCATACCCTGCTTCTGCTTCTCTTACCTGTAATCTCCATTCTCATTCACTGCAGTATCAAGGGATATTTTAGGAATCCCCGGAGACCAGGAAGGGCTTGGCTATACTGTGAAATCTGTTTTGACATCCATGCTGGAAATCACGAATTAAAAATTGTGAGAGAAGTTAGAGGTAGACTAAACCCTAGATTTCCATACCTGGCTTCCTGACGTGCTCCAAGATTAAGGTGCTTGGTACTTTTGCTGCCAGTTTCTTCTTGAACATAGGGAGAGCTGTTAAATGCTCAGCATGTTCCAAAACTAACAAACAAACAAAATAAAATCAGTGCACCTATTCTGACATTTACATCTCAGCTTCAGTATCCTCTCTTGGTTTTGTTTAATACATGCAGTCTACATATGGTTATGTAGCACGACTTTTAGCTTGGAAGTTCCTTACTCTCATGTAAAACCTCGTAGTTAATAACTGTGATTATGAATATATTAATTGGATGAATTTTCATATTTTTTCTCTAAAAGGAGGGGGGCAAAGGAGTGGTTAACATTTTTAAAGTAGGAATTATCTCATTACTAGCTCATAAAAACTTTTTTGCCCTCAGAGGAGATTGGAAGAAAGTGTGACTTCAAAAATTTTCAGTGTTGCATTCAGCAGACTGGATAAATACGGAGTTGGGGAGTTACTAAAACATTGATTCCTGATCCAGCAGACTAAAACTGTTACAGTCCACTGGGTCACTGCCTGTGACATGATAGCCCATAACAGTTCCTTTGGACATGTCAGTGGCTAATTACACACTTCTCAGTTCTCAGATCATTGGCTTGATAGACCACAGAGAGGCAGATTAGAGCGTGCTCTAAGTGTTGTCAACCTGAGTGCTTTAAAACCAAGGAGGAATTAAGAGCATTGTGCAAGAGGCAGACAGAAGATAATGGAATGAAATGTTATTAATAAAACTGGGATGACATGGATATAGCCTGTATGGATTAGCCATGTAATTTGCAATGTGCTCTGGCAAGGTGACGAAGTATTAGAAGAACAAACTTTAAATAACAATGTGATGAAATTAATCAAGAAAGAGGCAATTTACACTCTTGCATGTTTTTACTGTAGAGTTTCGCACTTCTGAGGAGCCTAAAGCATTTGATTAGGTATTTAAATAGATTTTTTTTCATGTTCCTTTGGGCTTGTCAAAGTTCTGATACACTAGGAACCCACCTGAGGCAAACATCAGATCATAAGAATACTGCAGGAGTGGGAATAAAATGTTTATCCATATATCCTAAAGAACTTCTTTGTGAAAATTGCTGTAGGGTGTTTAATATACATGCATTAGAAAAAAAAAAGGACTCTGTTTAAACCAAATATGTACCAGCTTCTAAACTTCATTTTGTTTTTCTTGAATGAATTCTTAAATAATCCTGGCAAGGTTTTCATGTATATGGTATTTTAGTTAAAGTAAAAAAAAAATTATGCTGTCAACGAATACATAAAGTCATTCCAAACTTAATATAATGTAAAGGGAAATAATTGTTGTTATTCATAATTGCTGAAGTTTATAATTATACCTCTGTATGTTAGGAAACTTTAGAGTGGATAAAATGGTGGTTACTAGTAGACCATAAAAACTGCTATGAAATCAGAAACAAATATAAAGTATGTTTTTGAGGCATTATTTTAAGGATGGAGTGATATACATAAGGAATAAATCCCCCAAATAAATAAATGAATGGTTTGTGATATATTTTAGTGGATAAAATACTGATTCTTTACACAAGGCTGACTTCAGAATGCTCTTTGCCCTACAGAGAATGAATAACATGTCCAAAATATAGTAATAAACAAAATTTTCAAATATAATTAATAAGACTTCAAAAATAGCCTTAATTTAGCAGTCCTAGATCATAATGACATCGATTTATGTTGCTGACGTGGAGCACTTCTGAAATAAAATTACTGCACTACTTCCTCAAGTATTTAATTTAAGTGCATAGACTGTGTTAATCACAGTAAAAGGCCAGTAATTTTATAGCAGTTCTGCCACGGAGATCAGTATGAATTCTACTATGGATTTATGTGGCATTCAGAATTTCACCTGTTAGGTTTAGGTTTCACTTTAAAACATCCGGATCGACTTAAAAATCACATGTTCCTCTTGTGACTCCATATATTGCATTATTAATAACAAATGCTTTCATACCAGGTATAATATATTGAATAAGCATACATAGAAAAATTCCACTGATGCAGCAGGTAATAAGAGTTAGACCCAAGTCTATTTGTATAGCTCTGATTTAGAAAGTAAATAAATCAGGAAATAAAATGTGTAGATCTAAATATGAAAGGTGAAGGACCTACAGGTTTTTCCGCTGGTTGTGATGTAAGATATTGTCCACATTCTGGCAATATATTAAAAATAA